>VZTV01015767.1:0-14870 GCA_013400875.1 Anhinga rufa
TAATGATTCTATGATTCTACTATGGCAGAACAGAAATGTATGTATTACTGCATATAAAGAGAGTGGGAGAAAGAGAAGGCCATAATACGTGCTGACTTTTTTCAGGTTCTATCAATAAAAAGGAAAAAAACATATATATAACTCATTGTGTACACCAAATTGATGTGTCTATGTATAGACACACAAATACATATAAATACACACATATCCATACTTACATATGTGTATATATACACGTACCAACATATAGCTTTATCATTTTCTTACCCACAACAGGAAATACAAATTAAGGATAATATTAAAGATTCTTGTATATGTTTCTTCAATTACAATGGCATGAGGCCAATCTGCCATTGTAGCTAAGAAAATGTGAGCTCAGAGAAGCTTTTCTTGAATTTTTAGCTTTTACAAAGAATTTCCCCAAGTGGTTTCTGTAATATGAAGCCCCGTCTTAATGCTTTTGAGAACTCTGTGGCTTTGTCAGATCTGAAATTGCCCCAACATTCAGAAGTTACTAAGGTCTGAGGTTTTCTTATTCCATTTTAAAGAAGAAAGAGGTAAAACTCTGAATGCCAGTTGTGCTATTTTCCACACCTGCATAAAACTGTTGCAGTTTTTTTCTTTAACTCTACAGTATGTAAGATGTCAGTGAAGCTATGAACAAAGAAAAGAGTTGGGTTTCTATTACAGTTTAAATCAAGACACTTGATTAGATTGCAGACTAATTGTTCATGTTCTGAAACTGTGATAGTTTGTTTTCCTGTTTATTTCAAATAATTTGCTGCAAAATTTATTGTTGCAAGTTAAATGTGATTTCAGTGCATTTATCAGATATATTCATAGCATTATCAGTTAAAATGCATTAGAATGCTATGTTGTTTGTTGCTTGGGTCCTTTCCTGTTTTGGCTCAAACTCTGCAGATAGGTGTGTAAACTGGAGTGGATCCACTCATCACCTTTACCAGTGAAGTGGTTTACAGCACTTCTTAAACCCCTGCATTTAACATTTTGCACTGATTGTGCTATTCCTACAATCTTTATTCTAAAGACTCTGGACTTTCTCTTTGACATCATAAGGTTGAGGATATTCAGCCATTGCCTCCAGCTGATCACACCCATAATTTAATTTTCTCTCTCTGCCACAAACTCTCCCTGTTAACACCCTTTTAATAATTCTGAACAATACCAGCATCCTAGCTCTAATTCAAACTCATAACCTGGCCACTGTTGTCAACTCAGAGCTTCCTCTAGATCTTTAAATTCAAATTGTGCTTCACAGAAACAGCATCTTCTACAACCAAACTGCACTATAAGGTAGAATGCAAATATCTTTGAGCCTAACCCAACCCCTTATACAGTTCTCTTTCTATATATATGTATGTATATCCTTAAAAAAGACTGCCAGAATATTTAGGTAAGGAAATTTGATAGCCTTCCAAGCTCTATTTTCCCACTATTTTAATATCTTTGTAGACCGATGAAAATTTTCCCTAATATTCAAATCAGAAAATGTACTGGGTCCCTTATTATCCTTTCCTATAGCAATACATTGGATTTCTCCAGAATGGTCTTCAACATATTGGATGACAGCTCTTATGTCTCCCTACAATATTCTCTACTTTTGAGCAATCAAGCTTAATTATTTTAAACTTACTTCATAGGCCATTGTTATTCAAAAGTGCACTATCTCTCACTGGTCCATACCTTTCTTACAGCAGATGTGCTCAAAAGACGGACACAAAATTCTAGCTGAGATCTTAATAGCAGTGAATGCAGATGAAATAATAGCCTTCTTATGAAGTGTCTCTGTTAATTTAGCAGAGTTAGATTTGTCTGAAACCACATCACACTGTTATTTTAAATAGAATTCATAATGCATTATAACCTTCAGATGCTTTTCTGCCTTACTGATGCCCAGTGATTATTTTTTTTTCATGTATTTGTTATATTTCTTCCTACTAAAAGTAGAGTTTTGTTCTTGTCTTTACTGGATTTATCTTGTTGGTTTTAGACATCATCCCATTTGTAGCTGTATTAGGAATTCTAACTCTGGTCTTCACAGTATTTGCAATTCTTCTTAGCCTTACTTCATCTTCAGTTTCATACCTAAACTCTATCAATGCCAGTAATGAAAATACTGAGATCTCGCTGAATATATCCCAGACTATAAATTATGCTGCTGCTTCTTCAATCCTACAGGACTTTTCCTGTCCTCCATAGAGGCTCAAAATAATCACGTACAGGTCAAAGACTGGGATGGATCTTTAAATACTCTCATCAAATGTTTCATCATGACCTACTAAATGAAAATATTCATCTTTTCCTGATAGTCTCTAGCCTAGTCTACCCTTATTCATACTGAAAATTACCTCTTTTTGTTTATTTTTTTTTTTTAATTTACGTGATTAAGCTTCTGTTTAACATACTTGTAGTAGGGACAATGAGAATGAGTGTGCCACAGATTGCTCTATAAACGTCAGGCAACAGGGAAGGACTTTTTGCTGATTATTAAAAACAATACAGCCTAACATAACTTAATTGCAAAGGTTTGCAATTCCATGTTTCTCCATTTTTTGATTTCCATAAAGTCTGATGGCTGCTTATTCCCCACTCATCTTTCCCCAGAAGGCTGCATAATTCTAAGCCTCTTTATCATAGGCTGTGGTTTCACCTGTATTTCTCTGGCAAAAATACGAGCCCAAAAAGCCTCTTGCCTTTTCATCCATTTACTAACAAGTTTCTGAAAACAGAGGTGAACTTGGGTAAGAAACTAATATGGTAAAAATCAAATATTTCCCAGGCTTAATTTTTTTTAGGAGTGAGGACTTTCCAGGTCATCTCATGGCCACATGAATGGCCATGGTTGGGCTAGTACAATTCAAAGGGTGGATATGGGACAGGAATGAGTAAGAGTGAACAAATGCCACTTAAATCCCTGTAAACAACATTGCCGTGGAATATAAAGCCCTCCCTCGTTTAGTAGTCCAGTACTTGATGCTTAGCAGTTCAGTACTTGAAACAGGACATTTACAAGAATTGCACTCGATTCAGCCAGGTTTCCTTCACAGACAGTGGAGAAAAACAGGCATTTCTAGGTCACAATTTTTATCATTGGAAAAGAGGCATACAGAGAGCATCAAACTAATGCATCTTAAAGGTACATATTTCTTTCCATTCATATCACGATTGATCTGATCTAAAGTGGTTTTGCAGCAAGCATGCTCATAGTAGTGTCTCCACTACCAAAGTGCTTTCTCTGTTTTAAGAGAGCACTAGAGCTTGCATTGCAGTTCTGACTCAAAGCATCCACACAAGACATGTAAAAATATACTCTAAAAAAAAAAATAATTGTGATTCTGCTGGTAACCTTAAACAAACGTGATATTCATATGCATATAGTTCTAGAACTGTGCAAGTTTACACATTTTTATTCTTTTTTTTTTAACTTTTGTCTGAAGTTGAGTATCACCAAAACTTCCCTTGCTTCTTCAGTCACTGGATAAATTATTTCAAAATCTCACTGATTTATGCCATAACTCAGTTGTTAACAGTGCTTTAACTGAACAATTTACTATTAATATAACCAAACTTGTGCCAAACTACTGCATAGAAACATAAGACATTTAGGATAATTAAATTCCAAGCATTCAGTATGGTTCAGTTCAGTTCACTGGCCTCAGTGCCTAATAGATTCCAATGCATATGAATTAAAAAAAAAAACAAAATAAACTCATAGTTAATTAGAGAATAGAGCAGTGATTTTCAAATCTGCATCTATCTCAAAAGCGTTTTCCCATCTACAGAACAAATTTTAACTTTTTAGGATTGTATCCAAAACCACAGAGAGAATAATATAAAACGGCTCTTTTTTTTTTACCCTGTTAATACAATATTCCTCAAGTTTTTATCAACAAGAAAATCCTGTAGCTGCTATCCTAGGAAGTCTTAGCGATCAGTAGAGCTAGTAAAAAATTTAAAATCAGGTAAATACTGTCCTCTAAAAATCCAAGTTTTATGCAAGGTAATTTTAAACTATACTGCTCTATTACGAAAAAAAAAAAAAAAAAATCTTTTCCCAAGTTAAGTTGTTTTATTTCTGTCCACTCAAATTAAATATTTTATTTCATATGACTTTGTGAGTCAGAGCCTGCCTGACTTGGTAAGAGTTGAGAGTGGAAATTTCAGTATTCTGATGCTTGAAATTATTTTCCCTCTCTTCAGCCCACATTGTGGAAACTGATATAGTTTTAATTCTTCACATAACATAAAACGCTTAGTATTTTTATTTTGTTATGTCAACAGCTTTATTTTTAATTTAGCTTGACACTGAATTGTTACACTTGATCTAATGCAGCTTCTTGGATTAATTCTAATTAATTCCTCACCTCTATCAGCTAGTCTCCTGGGCTGGACTTCCTTCATAATGACAGTGCGTGCCATAGCTTCTCTTGAAAGTCCCACTGCATGTACCTTACAGGAAATATATTCCTAGGGGAGATCATAATGTAGAGGTAATTTGCAAACTATTAGGAACTTCTGTGAAATCCCAATGTTTGACAAGGTTGAATAAAATCTCAGAGTAAAAGGAAAACACTAATAATCTGAATACCAAATCAGAGACATTTGAAATGTGGCATGTGAGGGAAATGCAGTCACAGGTTGAAGTAAAAATGCTGAGAAGAATTAAAAGAAGAGGGAACCATGTTACATTCAGTACTTACAAATGGAAAGTTAAAAATATAAATTTTATTGTAGCCAGCTATTCAGGAAGAACATGGATTCAGATTCTAAGCTGGATATTAAGCAAGTCAAAATTACACAGCACATAATAGGACAAAAATATTCCAATTGGAACAGAAATTGGTAGTCAGAGTTGGATGTATGATACAGCAGCCTAGTCATAAGATCCTACCAAGTAAATATCCTGCATTTCCTAGTATTTGACCTGTTCCTGGTAATGAAATAGTTTGAATTCCATAATATTCATGAGAAACAGTGCAGAAAGCAATGTCAAAACCAAAACAAACTAAAATGATGGTAATTGTAGAATGTCAGTATCTGTGATAATAGGTAATATTGACACTATTTGGCAAGTCACCTGTAATTATAGTACAAAGACTGTCCTTACTGCAAAATGACACAATAAAGTGAAGAGATTAACTGAAACTGGCTAAAATAGTAAGTAAGAAGACTATGAAGTCTAAATAAATCAATCTTTATTAAGCAGGGGAAAAAGCACTCAGAGAGATGTTTCAGAAGCAACTTAAAAATTTATGAATCTGAGCCTTAGACTCAACTTTCTAGGTAACTTTGGAAAATGTCACTTAAGTTACCTAGGTATCATTAATATATTTTATCTAACTTAATCTCATTGAAACGTATGAATTCACTGCCTTAAGTACATTCTGAAACAGAGGCTGGAACATACTTTTTTTTTCCCCTTGGGATAAGTAGTAGAAAAATATATGAAAGCAGCATGTATTAAAGTGGAGGGGTTTGGGTTACATGATAAAAACATCTTCCCCAGAAAAGGATTAAGGAAAACAAACAGGAGCAAGGAAACACATTTACATTTTGTATTTGTGTACTCAGGAAAACTGCAGGAACTGGCAAGTAGCAGCTGATTTATAAAGCTGCAACCACCCTGTGCCACTCCTGGCTCACAACGTTTTTATTAAGCGTATTTTTCTCTCGGCTGATGAAGCTTAGACTAAGACTGCCAGATCAAGGGTCCTTTTTCAGTGAGGAAGCTAGCTGAATGTTTGGGAAATCTGATGTGGGTCAGGATTTTTCAAAAGTTTATGAATGGAACAGATTTGTCAAATATGCTTAAATACTTCGTAATGAAATAAACACAAGATTTGTTGCTAACCCCAAGCACTCCCAAACCTCTGGGAGGGAAGGGCAAAAGCGAGAGCAGCTATGAATAAGATCATCGGTAAGTACAGATAAGCAGGGTTCACTTAAAGAGAAAACAATACATAATTACTCTAATTTTAGAATTTTAGAAAAGCTTTTGCTTATCCATTCATAAAAGCTATTGCAGAGAAACAAAAACACATTCCTTAAATATATGAAATAATAAACACATTTTGGAATCCAGGTTAAAGCAGTATAAATAAAAGGTGCTAGTCTGTGAATAACAACAGAATCACATATTTCAGGATAACAATAAAAGAGTATAAGAAAGTAAAAAATAGGGATCCATCTGCTTAACAGCCTTGATATTGTGACTGAAGTGAAATCATCAACATTCTGATTTTATTCTGGGTTTACACCTCATGTGCAGTTGGCAGATTGTCTTGGCTGATGTATACAAAAAGCTGAAGCAGATTTTAGAACTTTTTTTAAAATGAGAAACCATTGCCAGCGGTGTGAACAAACAATGCTGTGTTATGTACACCGATGGCTCTCAGACTTTTTACACTAACACTTTCACCTCTAATCATTCTCTGTCAATCACCTTACATCTCCACGTCAAATTTAAACAGAGGACAGACAATTCAAAGAAGGGAAAAAATACGGGTCTGAAGACCTGTTACAAGACATTTCCCAATGTAGACTGCTCTCTATCGACCAAAGTGTCTCTAGATTCAGACTGGAAGCATTGGTTCCAGCTCATCCTTTGTAGGCTAGATCAGTAAGGTGGAGGGAATCGTCACCTGCAACTGTTCTTTTGCACAAAAGTGCAAGAACTAAGGCACAGATGCTGCCTGCCTGCCTGAGACTTCAGGATCTGCTCCACGTGGTTTGTTTGTATCTGTTTGCTCAGTTTGGTTTACTGTCGTTTTCTAAGAAGGATGGTGCTAATATCATATTGCTCCATATTATGAATCACAAATAAGCATATGACCATTTATTTTCCCATTATTCATTTCTGGTTTGTTTCATGAATAGGCAGAATAAGGAAATCTACAGGCATCCTGCTTCTGTATAGACTGGAGGGCACTCCAGGGAAAAATGCTACATGTACACACAGAGAATCTCATCATCACTAGCTGACTGGGCAGCAGCCAATTTATTCATCAAAGCACTCAGCTTTACATCTCTTTTTAATATTCTGTATGGAACAATAAAACAGCAAGACATTTGGCACAGATAGCTAATGGTTACCTTTTTTTGGTCTAGCAGATTTCCAACTACATTTAGAAAATGTTTATGTGTTCTAGGATGCAGAAGAGGAGAAATAAATTGTGTCCCATTATCTGAAGAACTCAGAACTTTCCACACGTGTGTGAGTCATGAAAGGTACCTGTAATATCTTAGGGATAAAGCATATGTTGCCACTTTGCTTGGGATTTTTTATGTTCTTTGCTACATGGAGGTGACAATAAATTAATCCCTGCAGAAAGCTGACAAACATTTTTGATAGCACTTAGACAACCGATACTAAGAAGTACTGTGCAAGTGTCAGTTCCACATAAGTCTCCCCAACCACACAAGGCTGTCTGTCCTGCTCAGATAGGAAAGACACCAACTTGTAACCTCTGTGGGTGGTAAGGGAAGCAAAGAGCTCTGGATTAACTAAGCAAACAAAAGTTCTAGGTAAAACAATACGTACAGACTGCTGCATTAATACACCTTTTCTTATGCTGCATCTTTTCTGTTGAGATCATGTTTGTCTTTGAAGAGGCTGATTTGTGCTACTGTGTTTGCAGGCACAGCTTCCAAAAATAAGTTTTGTAGGACAGACAAGCCCATTCAGGACTAGAGGACTATCATGCTGTCATGGTTTAGCCCCAGCCAGCAACCAAGCACCACGCAGCCGCTCGCCCACCCTCTCCACCCCAGNATACAACCGCTCACCACCCACCAACCAACACGCTGCCAGTTCCCGAGCCGCGATTGCCCCCCGTCCCGGCCAACTCCCCCCAGTTAATATACTGGGCATGACGACATATGATATGGAATATCCCTTTGGCCAGTTTGCATCAGCTCCCTTGGCTGTGCCCCCTCCTGGCTTCTTGTGCACCCGGCAGACCATGAGAGGCTGGGAAGTCCTTGACTAGTGTAAACGCTACCTGGCAACAACTAAAACATCAGTGTGTTATCAGGATTATTCTCATACTAAATCCAAAACACAGCACTATGCCAGCTACTAAGAAGAAAATTAACTTTATCCCAGCTGAAACCAGGACTCATGTTTATCCCTCATATGGATCAGTCTAAGAAATGGAAGAACTGAAGAGCTAGAGAAGGAATAAGACGCTGGAGTTCTGCTGTGGGATAACCCGCCTGGCCTACCACCACTGTCTCAGATGGCTGAAGGTCTGCAATACTGAGTCACATCTGCCAGTCTGGTTATTTGCAGATAATCTGGATCCCTAAAGAACCTCAAATAGCACAAGACGCCTTTGTTGGAAGCTCCTCACGAGTGGGAGGCTAGGGAGCGAATAAGTTGATAGGATGATAGGCATCTACCCTGGAATGGGCTGAAGAGCTTTCCAAAGCTTGCTGACCTGTTTTAACTAGATTGGTATTGACTATAACAAGAACTCATCTTTTCTAAGTATATGTGAAACAGAGATCTATTTTTATATGAACATTCTAAACTAACATCTAACATTACACATCTGAATCTGGACATTGAACTGGATCTCATCCTATGTGGTAAGTGACATCACAAGAGGGAAATGATGCAACCAGACGGTTGGTTGGTTCTACAGAAATTGGCTTGTTCCCTGCTGTTTTCACAGGATACAGATAGGCAAAAAGCATTAAAAAAAAAAAAAACAAACCAAAACAAAACACCACATTTTAATGTCTAATGAGAAACAGCAAATTTCAGTAATAAAAGCAAAAAAAGCTTTCAAAATGAAAAGCCCTCTGAAGGAAATTTTCCAGGGTACCCAGCTGGAAAAATGCTCCCAGCTGTTTTCTTCCTTATTAATATTACTAGTCACATGGTAGATAAAAAGGAGAAATGGTATGTTACCATAAATCCTTGCACACAGCAATAAATTGCAAGGTTTTACAGAACATCTCTCAGATCAGCATTTCGTAACAGCAAAACAGCATCAGTGACCACTTCTCAGATCTACAAAAGGTTGGGCACTGACCTGGCTAAGAACATGGCATAAATTAGTGGCAAAGGTGGGAATAAAAACATTCCACTTTTGGGTTAGCAGTCCAATGAACAAGTCTACTATCCAGGCTCCTCTGATATAGTTCAATACTGACCCATCCTGTCACAAGAATCAGTCGGGAGAAATAACTGAAAAAAAGATAAACTACTTCTTTTTTCACCATTAATGCTAAATGCATGAGGGTCAATGGAAGGCTGAACACCAACTTTGACTTTTGGCAGGAAGAAATGGAAGTCAAAAACCTAATTAAATTTTCTTCACAATACTTGCCTAACAATGATGCACTTGAACACTGCTTTTCGTTTTCAAATTGCTTTGCAAATATTAACTAATTAGTAAAAGATGAAGAAAAGATATTTAAATAACAAACATGGGATGAAAATGAAACAAAAAGAAGATACCTTTTTCTGCAGTCAGCATCTGACAAATAGAGGTGATTTTTAATTACACTGAATGCCTAATGGTTACAAATTACCATGTATCAGTGATCAAACAGCTTCCTCTATTGGATCATAGCAATTACTGGGAAAATAGGGAGAGCAGACTTTTCAGATATAGTTCGTATGTGTTCCAGAAGATCTTTGTGATTGCTCTTTCTCTACTTTTTTAGTAACAATTACTCACATTTTTTACTTACCTTGTAATCGGTTTTATATTTTAATGTATATTCACAAAGCCCAAAGACAGCCACAAAGAAGCAGAGGTTTACAGACATATTTTATATATAGCAAAGCAAATTTTCATAGATACAAACATTAAAACACACTGTAACAAAAGAGATGCTAAAATCTATCTGAAATGGATTTTAAATTAAATATTGTTGTTAAAAGGCTAGAGAAACAATTTTTCATCATTTCTTTTTCTCAGTGGGAAAAAATGTCTGATTAATACATTTTCTTGATAAAGCCTTCCAGTGTCCTCAAGATACCAGTTACATACTTCTTTGCTAATTAAAACTTAAAACTCACACAGCTTACAACAACTGCAGACTGGAATTGTTACTAGCTTCTAGTAACATCATGCTTCTATCACATAACACAAGAATTTCAAAGTAGTTTCATATAAATGATTCACATGTTGGATATATCTGGTTTGATCTTGGTGCTCTAATGTACTATATATATTATAATATATATTGCATTCACATAATCAGTGAGAAATTGTGTGTATCATCATCTGCTCCACTTCAAGAAAATTCTAAGTATTTATCAGTTTTCTGACATAGTCTAATTTGATTGTTTTCCCATTTTAGCAACGGATTGGAACATTGTGGACACAGAACTGTGGATCAGAATTTATCGTGCCAAACTATATAGAAAATGCTCATCCTACTCATTGAAAAATGGACCATTTTCCTGATTTGCCCCTAAAATTATTTTACTTCCATTCTACTTTTAGTAACCATTTTGGTGCCCATTTTAAGCACATAAAACCTGAGTTTCTTGAGTTTACACCTAATACACATTGCAATTTGGCACTGCTTCACTTGCCTGACCTACTAGCTTCTTAAGACCACCTAGCACAATATGTGCCTTCTGAAAATGGTTGATAGGAAAATGCAAAGAAAGGATACAAGAAAAGCACGCTTAAAAGTGACATTCTTCTCTCTTGTTCATACAGGTTTTCATTTTACTTACTCACACTCTGCTTTTTCCTGCACTGTACCTCTTATAGCAGTGTCTCTCTTGCTGTATTTTTCAGGAAGCAAAATAAATTCTTAGGTACTAAAATAAGGGAAGACTGTCATGATTTTTTCAATGAGTTTTGGAAAGAAAAGAAATCTTTTCACTGCAACCTAGAACATTCTGGAGGGGATGCAGCACAACAGAGATTCCAGAATTTATAGAATTTTCCTGCAGCACATTACTTTAGGGCCAGAAGAAGAAAAATCCACAATTTATTCAAGATTTTTGTCTCTTCTGTTTAAATCCCTAAGTGCTTCTTTTTCACCATTGGTTAATTCTTCACAGTACAGCGCTGCATAGAACCCTATGGACACTACTACACCTCATAAACACAGAATATGAAGACCTCTGCCACAAAGTCACAAATCTAAGGATGAACTTCTAAAGGTAGTGATTTACCATGTTGGCATTTACTGCTAAAAGACAGTACAAACTGCCTAAGAAATTAAACCTGAAACCCACTGTTTTAACTGTTGGGATGAAACTCTTCTCAATACCACACTCTCTCTTTCCCAGTCTGTCTTTGCAATGCAATTTTTGTTTTGTCGCACTAAAAGAGGAAGCTTTGAAGTGTTGTAATTCTGGGAATTTAAGACAAAGAGGGATTGAAGTGCTGAAAAATAAATAATCATACCTTAGTGGCACTTCCAGTAAAATCAGTCAGTAAAATCAGTCCTAGTTCAATAAACACCATGGCCTTCAGCTGCAGATATTACATAGCCAAAATGTGGTTAGTACCTCATAAAGCACAAAAATGTTTGAGTTATTGCCTATATAATCCCGCATGTATGACTTCATAGAATGCTACAAATTAAAAGGATGCCTGTCACTATTCCAGGTTGACTCCAAAAAGTGGAGTGGACAAAAGGCAATGGGCACAAATTTAAATCAGGAAATTTCATTTAATCATAAGCAAAAATCTTTTTACTCTTAGTATTATTGAACACTAGCACAAGTTGCCCAGAGAGATTGTGGAGTATCCCTCCTTGGAGATATTCAAAACCCTAACGGACATGGCCATGAGCAACCTGCTCTAATGACCCTTCTTGAGCATGGGCTTGGACAAGATGACCTCCAGTGGTGCCTCCCAGCCTCAGCAGTTCTGTGATTCTGTGTGAGAAGGTATCTAACATAAAGAATAAAAGACTGAGTCCAGCAAACTCTTCTGCAGTCAATTATTATTTTTTTTTAAACATAAGCGAATACGGGGAATTCAAGGAAAGTACTCACATACAACGAATTACTTACAGGTGTTAATTTTTGCCGGATGAAGATAGGTTTGGGACTTCTAGAGGGGTATTGAAAATAATGTGATATTGACTTACAAAATAATTTCTCTCAGGGCAACCTGCAACTCCAGAAGTGGAACAAATTAATAAGATAACCATTCTGCTAAAAGAAATTGTTCCCTTGTAACAGTGTAAACTAGAAATAACTTCATACAAGTCAGTTAAGATACACAACTGTGAAACTGGGTTGGTG
Organism: Anhinga rufa; assembly: GCA_013400875.1. Taxonomy (NCBI): domain Eukaryota; kingdom Metazoa; phylum Chordata; class Aves; order Suliformes; family Anhingidae; genus Anhinga; species Anhinga rufa. The sequence goes on from VZTV01015767.1 coordinate 12,254, forward strand.
TTAAGCATCTCTCTGCAGGGCAGAAATTGTCTCCTTGCCACCCAATTCAGTGCCCAATGTAACGTGTGGATCTTTTAAAGCCCTGGAAGAGCAACTAGCTTATTTCTAAGAAAATGATACCCAGGCATTGGGATCAGCTCAGGGGCTTGCTTCCCAACTGGTAGATTTAAATATGTTTGCAGTCCAGATGAAAGAGAGAAGGCTAAATGCATGCCTCCAGGGACAGGCTAGGCTCCTGGAAGTGCAGGCCTTACAGCATCCTTCTGTGACCGCCCCAAAGAACGAACTGTGGAAGGATGGTTGTCCTGCTTTTTCTGTCATCTCTTTCTTGTATTTACTGTTACAAAAAGGATGACCTTTAGGGCAGACACTAAGTTCCAAAAGTGTATCCCACTGTCAGGTATGCCAAAATAAATAAGAATTCAGCATCTAGTTTATTTATAATCAGTCAGTGGGGAAGAGGGAAAAACATGGGATTTACAGATATACAAGATCTCAAAAAACGAATGATGATGTCACATCAGTGCTCGGGGTAAAAGATGCTAAGAAAAATCGGAGCAAAAACCAAAACAACACCAGTAACAAAGGCATCAGACTTTTTCTGTGTAGAAAAGAAAAAAAGAAATAAGGAACTCTTTCCCTTGCTTATGGTTTTAAGAGTGGGAAAGCCTTTCACCTCACTTAAAATCACAAGACGAATGGAAAAACTATAAAATCAATGTTACAGAAATAATTATTTTATTCCATTTTGTACTTAAATATATCCTTCAATGATTTATCTAATTCTTCAGGCAATGTGAATATTTGTTGCAAGTTGCTTATCTCATCACTATGAAATGGAAGCAAGACATGCCCTTGAGGAATTAATAATAATAATATTGAACATCTGACTCAGTCCACCAGGGCAGTAATCTGGTCAGGATTACAGAAATAAAATCAGAATTCATGAAACAGTGAGAGAAAAGCAGAGAACTCAGGTATGTAGTCTACAAAATATCTTCATGTTTTTATGCAGATTTCAGTTTAGCTCTCAATTATTTAGCACATGGAAGTCTTAAAAAAAACATGGTATAACAGTTGTGGGGTCACTGAAAAGCTGGGGGCTGTATTACATAATAGTTGGCTGTAACATGAAACAGCAGGTCCTGATGCGGCACAAGTGTTTTTTATGAGTTATCTCTTGAGATTTTTAGACACCTGGACTCTTTCTCTGCCTGAGGAATTATAAGTGATCCAAATTGTATAGAGTGTGGGCATCTCCTGACGAGACCAAAACTTCAAACTGTAAAATATTCGCAGGGAAACATCAGCATGGTTATATCCATAACTGAACAATTGCATGTGCCAACAGGTAGATCATCTGTTGGTGTTTGTTGGTGTTTGTGTTTTTGTGGTTTTTTTTCAATTTCAGTGCTTTTCAAAATGCATTTGTCACAAATATGCAGCAAATGAATATTCCATCTTAGATTATAGGATTAACCAAAATGCATTTTATCAGCTAGACTCAGCAAACACTAAAATTTAATCTTAAAGGGTCTTGCTGATAGAAGTGGATTGTGGTTTACCCCTAACACATGCTAGTCACTGGTAAACTCTTCTTCATTTTTTCTTGCACGCTATTTGCAGGTGAGATATGGGAGAGTGACAAGCAACTTTTCAGTGCTCAAAATACAACATCTTGGGGGAACTGACAGATTCCATTCAGGAATCCATGATTTAATAAAGTAGCTTGCACTTCCTTGTTTTAATGTTCCAAGGGGAATACAGTGCCATAATACAAATTTGTTTTTCATATATCCAACATCACTCCCTGCCAAGCACATTTCTTCTCTCAAGCTGACATCTTCGGTACTTGGGAATATCAAAAGGCACAGTAAAAAGCACTTGCAAGATTGCATTTCTGCAACAAGCTTTCTACAGACTTCATTCTGAAGCACAACAAGTCTGCATAAAGCTCTCATTTGATTCAGCTGAACAGCCTACTTTGCAGCTCTAACTCTGCTGGTTTAACTGTGTGACTCAGCCAGCAGCAACAGAACAATTTGGATGCTACCAAAATGAGATTCACCCAAGTTAGGATTTGTATCTTTGCTTCTCTTTTTATTTTTATTGTTACCACTGCAAAACTAAAAGGCACTAAAATCTATCTTTACACTTTACCCCCCAAAAAAGTAATATTCCCCTGACGGTGGGATCACCTCTAGGTGTGACAACCAACCAAGTGAGTAATAGAGAGGACTAACGAAATTTCTGTCACAGAGGTGAAGTTATCTTGGAACATGAACATCTGGGTGGACTGCAACTCCTGCATGAACTTCCATACAAGCCAGACACTCTACCAAGATTTCAGAGGTTTTGACCATATCAATTTAAGCAGAGCCATAACAGTTCTTCCAGGCACTGCAATTCGATACTTGATGTCATTGAAATGTTATATGGATCACTAGCCTTAGTTTCTGACCATGCAAATAGCACCGTCTCAAGCAAGCTCCAATGGGCAGGTTGTAGGAGTTAGCCTGGGCAAGGTATAGATGTGGCCAGTTTATTGAGTGAAATAGTTCAGTTCTAGGGGAGCGTGTCATTTTCTGCCAGCAGGTCTCAGCACCTTCTGGACACA
>VZTV01015768.1:0-26292 GCA_013400875.1 Anhinga rufa
CCCTTCCAACCCAGACCATTCTAAGACTCTATGATTATCGGAGATATTACCAGTATTGCAAAACTTCACAAAGAATGTCGAAGACATTGGCAATATAATCAACATGGTTATCAGGAGTTGTTTTGATGTCATTGTATTGGAGCGAAAAGACTTTGTATTAAGCCATAGAGCACTGTTTACCTTTAGGAGTAAGAACTATTTTCTAATGTAAGTTTGGAGCTTCAGACCACGTTCTCCTTTCTCCAAAATCCTGAGACTGTTCATATGCCCTTAATCTATCTCACAAAATATGCCAACCTACCTTTCACTTTTATCTTTGTGCAGATTGGGATTAACCTGTCATAAATGCTTAAAAGAATCACTCGACAGTACCCCAGCACATCATTGTACTTCTGTACATTTGTTCCTATTATGGTTATCTCAATTAATATCTCTCATGCTAACACTCAAGAATTTAAAATCTGAGTTTGCCAAGATCCATGAACTAAAGCAATTAGAACCAGTTCAGTTCATCTGTCAAAGATCCATCTCATCATGATCTTGATTACTATCACTAATTAGAATACAAAACTCAGGATTCCTCAGTATTTTGGCAAATCTCAAACGCTAGTCCAGCTGATCAGTTGCACATTCATTTCAATGGCACTAAATATCACACTATACAATTTGCAGTTTACCAACAGGTTTGAAATAAGCTTTACCCTAATATTTACAGTTAATAACTCCTAGAACAAAAGGTAAAAAGGAGCTGCTGTTAATATCTACTCTAATCTTTTGCATTACACAGGGAACATGTCTTCTGTGAATTAATTCTGCACTGGACCACTGTGTTACTTTCAAGGAAAATACCTAGTGTTTACTAAAAATTTGGAGATGCTGTCACAACTCCAGCTAAATTGCTACTGTAATCAGTCACTCAATTGTTTACTGTTTGTAAGCATAAGCACAAAACAAAACCACCTCACATTACACTTTCAAGTCTGTTCTTAGCATGGGGAGATAAATAAGGTCTGTATCAGGTGCAGATTTTCTAGGTAACTCTTAAGGCTTAAATCAATCCATTAGTAGCTACCAGGGCTGGGCATACTCCTACATTATGCAGCCTAATGATTCATGCAGTCCAGCCAGATAATACAATAACATTATTCAGAAAGCAAGGGTACAATCTACAGGTGAAAACATACAAAAATTTCTCTGTGCTATTCTGGATCCTGATTATGCACCCCAGGAGTAACGATATTCTGTGGTTACTTCTAATTTTGATACAGAAGTGTGGAAGCCCTCCCTAAATGAAGAATTAAGAAAATTCTGTGCCTCTGCAGGGCGCTATTGTCAGGGAGAGTGGAGGGCAGGGGAGACAACATACTTAGCAAAAATGAGCAATGTAGTCTAATATTGGCCTTTCTAGCACTGGCTTCTAAAATGTAGCCACATAACAAATATTTTTAATAAACAAAATGTTCACATGAAAAACAATTCTACTGTTTCTCTGATGATCTTGCACTCTGATCAAGTGGACAAAATGTCTATGTATTTATATACATATATACACATACACACACACACGCATGCTATCCCTCCCTTTCTCTATATATAACCAATATAAAGCAGTTTATTTCTAAGGCTCTTTTTCTCTTCATGTGTATTGATATACTGATTCCTGTTAGGCATAGAGTTTTGCTATAATTTGAACACATTTTATGAAGACCAAGTAGCAAAATGAGCAGACATCTTATGTAATTCAATTTTTTTCTCATCACTATGCAAAGTTGTATAATGGGCAACTATGCACATATTTTGGCTTGTTAACTGATGTTGTTTTCCTCATTACTTGACCTTTCTCTCCTGAAAATGCATTTTCACTGCAGAATGCCAATGTCAGTTTTTAGAGGATATCACACTCTTCAGTCTCTAAAGAATACTTGTTGAAACTAGTAAGAATATTAGACCAATTTTAATTTCATTAAAGACAGTGTTAGGTTTAAAAATATGTAGCATTTAGGGATGCCAATCTTCTTCTGTTAATAGGGAGTTATATCACTTCAAAATCAACATTTGATTCCATGAGACATTAGAGTGTACTTGATATGGAGATCGGCTCTGGTGTTTGTAGGGTTAACCTGCTGAGTCGTGACTACTTGTAACTGTCAAATTCTCTCCAAGGATAAATAATTAAAGCTTCAGGAAGAATAAGCACACAGGAAATGGTGGAGATTGGATGTACGTAGGTGTTGAGGGCATTCATTTTTATCCAATCGCTGAATAAAAAGCACATTATTCATGCAATCTTGTTCATTCACTGGTACGTGACCTGCACCACAATAGAACACTGCTGCACCCAGTGCTGAATTGAACTGCATTTGAGGCAATGAGGAGAGGACTCGATTGGTATCAGCACACAGGAGCAAAATGCTACACTGTAGGTGTATACGCAGCCTTTGGTTAATGCTGCAGCTCTTATGACTAATGCTGGAACAACACAAGAATACTGTGTCTTGTAGAATTTTTTCTTTGGGTGCAACACAGATAGCAAATGTTAGCTTTAAAATGAAATCACTTTTTCACTTTCTCTTCAGCTTACATCTCCCATGTGTTGTTAATGATCACTTCCAGATGAAAAAAACAAACCCATAACAAGCAACAAACAAAAGTATTCATTAATTGGCAAAGCAAAACAAATGCAATGCATTGTAGTATCTGTGGTACAAAACTTTTGAAACAAAGTATTTCAATAAGGTGAACACTGAAAGGTGTAAAACCTACAGTAAAGCAATCTTAGCTGTCAAGCTCAAAAAAACCTGTTGTGTGTTCCTGAGGTTTTTTAAAGAACAAGAACAACTCCCTGCTCCAAAACAGATTCCTTCGTCTTCACATTCCTATTTCTGTCCTGTGTTTACTCACTGCATATTCTATCTTTGGCTTGGTACCTCATATGCCTGTTAACTACTCTGTTAAGTGTAATTGTTTACTTGCTTGAATATTTGTATACCACATAAAAAGATTAAACTGAAACAAGACTCTAGTGAAAAAATCAACCAATAAATGCTAAAAAGTCAGGTATCTATAATCCCATATTAAGATCCATGGTTATTGGAAAGCAAGGCACCTGCTGAAAGTATTGATATCATCTCCCACAACTACCTACTCACTCCAGCATTTTTAAATACCAGATCGGTTACATCATTCTTAGTAGCAGATGTTACAGCTTCATATCTCATATCCAAGCATAGGAAGGACTGATGAAGATTTTTAACTCTCATTTATCATGAAAAATAATGAACCTGTAGAAAGGCTTGAAAGCTGAAGAATTCCCTAATGACAAAGTTGTGTGTTTGAAATGTTATCAGAATAAAAAGTAATTTTATTTTGACATGAAAGACAGAAGTCATCCAAAAACACTGTCCACAGATTTAAAGCATACAGGAATGAGGGTAATTAATTAGTTTCTTCTCACAAACCAAAAAAAAAACTGAAAAGGAACCAAAGGAGATTTAAAAACTACAAACCTTGTAATTTAAATATCCTTCCTTGGAAGAGTAATGAAATGCTGTATCTGCAGAAAAAATGGATGCACATGAGAAAAAGAATGAAGGTCTTCACTTACAGATTTAGAGCAGGAAAAGAGAATAATCATATACAGGCAGTCAAGAAAAAGAAGATGAAAGCAGAAGGAAGAAGGAAAAAAAAAATCTGACCAGAAACATATCTGAAGAATAACTGAAGAATAATTTAGCAAGAGACTCTGCAGAAATTTGGAAATATGTTAATGGTTGTAATAGGGCAAGTTTAATTTAGACATAATCAGTAAACTTAAAAATACAGAAGTTCTCAAGGAAAACCAGGTTTTTTGCCCTGGAGAGGGCAACTACGTTTCTTAACATAGACTTGAAAATATTCTCAAAGACTGTTTGCCAAAAAAAAAGAAAAAAAGTAGCATATTCCTAGTTAATATTTGTTGCTTAAAATGGAATAGTTCCAAGCTTGTGAACTGCAACAAAGCATTAAAACATTTATTGGAAAAATTCATAAAACACAACAAAGTAAATATCCTACAGCTATACTCAGTGTGAAAAAGCTCTCATAGATGAGAATGGTCTTTTCAAAAGCACTGCTATCAGATAAAGAATTAGGAATCAGAGTGAAAGTTTGGATAACAGGTCACTCTTCCTCCACCTGCATTAAAGCTAAGGAGAGCACTGCAGAGAATTTGAAATAGCAAATTGAAAATGACAAAGTTTGTCCTTTGTGCTCTTCATTGGTCACCCTCTTCACTGAATCCTTAGTACAAAAATATATTGCTGTAATAGGACAACATAAGATACAATTAATCAAAAGAACATAAAATTGTCCTATGTCCCAGTGATGTAGTACTAATGGTTACCAGTGTTGTAAAACATTTGCATTACGTTTTGAAGGAAATTAATCAACATAGTGATAAATTATATAATTAAACATTATTAATGTTGGGATTCAAGATTACCAAGCTCCTAGGCAAGGTCACATTTGTGTGATGTTAACAACTGTGTGACATTACTCAGGAGAAAATATTTTTTCCCAATGTTAGTAAAGAATATAGTATTAACCTCCCTCTACTGTTTCAAAATTGCAAAATGATTAACTGGAATGGAAGAGTAACAAAAGACTAATTCTCCATTTATCGTGGCCAGGTCATAAAATGCTAGTCATATCCATGATAGGTTCCATTCACAGCTTAGCCCAAAAGAGGTTACTGACTTGGGAAAAGGGCACTGCTCACACTGTGGGAAGCCAGATTTTTGACCACGTACCTTATGGAAAAGAGGATATTGTCTCAATGTTAGTGGCACAGCTGAAAAAAGGAAGATAAAAGATGTTCAATTTTAAAAAGCTGGCTAACATCAGGTAGCTTTTATAATTCATGATTGCCATTTGTGGTGTTTGTGAAAAATTAATTTCTAGAGAATAAGAGACTGACCAGCACAAACAAGTCTTTTCAGAGCAACAAATAGAGGTTATGAATGAGATCTATGAATGTTTGCTTGGGAAGTTCAGATATATCAGTGAGAATTCAATGTGTTCAAAATAGCCACAGAAAGCCATCTCCAGTACAATTATTGCATCTCAGCAGAAATGCAATGTGATCACAAACAGCACAACTGTTTTTACCCATATATATAGCACATGTTTCTGACACATTAATATACAGATTGCAGGTGGGAGTTTCCAGGTTCAAAGATAGTTTTGTCATTGAGTGGCATGTCCCTTAAGTCCATTTTCAACACATCTGCTTTTAAACACTTAGTGGAGGGGCTTAAGTTAGAAACCTAGTCATCCTAAACTCTCTCTGCAGGCTATGGAAAGAGATAGTCAGTGGTATAGAGCTGATTAGATCTTACTGCAGCTGAATTACATTCAGTGAATGCCTGCTCAGTAATTCAGACTGAACTATCTGCATATTAGCAGTTCAAATGTTTGAATAGCATTTGGAACAAACAAATTCCATTTAATCATTAAATGAGCTGTATACTTCTCTCCCTTAATTCAATCTTCTCATTAGCTGTTTCTGTGAAAACCAACTCAGTGCCTTAAAATCACCATTTCTTATATATTTAGTATCTTTTTAAAGGGATGATTCTTCCTCCTTTTTCCTCCTGTTTCCTCAGGTGGCAAGTAAGTAATAATCTATTCTCTAGGAGACTAGCACAACAGAGTTGGGTTTTTTTGATAACTACAGGTGGGTGAGCTGCTTGTCCACATAATGGCTTAGCATACTTTAAAAATACCCATAACTCCCAAACACTCTGAATGGTGTTCAATGATTTTCTATTCTCACAGTCAAAACCTCTGGTCCACCCAACATGCTATTTAGTAAGAGGAAGCCTGCGAAGGCATCATCATTCATCAATTTTAATCCAAAAAGCAAAATCTCTGACAAAGAACTTGTTGACAGTTACAGTTAAGACAATTTTCCAGAATGATACAGCAAGTCTTAGAAAATGGTAATAGGAAAAATAAGGGCATTGATTGCCTTTTCCATTTCAGCCATCTACAATTTAAAAATATGAACACAGGAAGCTATCTAGTCAGTGTATATAATGTAATGACACATTTTCTGAGCCAAATATAGATGACTAAATAAAGGGAAAAACATGGAGTGCAACTGCAAAAATAGAATCAAGCAAATGTGAAAAAAACCCCAACCAACAAACTCTAACCAAGCTGAATTTTAAACATCTTTAGATACAATTATCCTCTGATTGCTAAGTTACAATACATACTTATAAAAAAAAAAGTTTCAGAAAAAAAAGCTTATCTCCTGGGCCAAAACCATATTCCTACAGCTTCAGGTCTACATACCATCATAGCTGCTCCAAAAATCTACAGAGCCTTCCTCATTACCAGTTTCTGCCTTCTAGGAACATCATACATAAAGGACACCAGGTATTTACTTTGTATATCAAAGAAGCTGTCATATATGTGATATACTAGATTTTATTTGGAAAAAATAAAAAAGTCATGCAACTTCTCCTTCTTTATTACATCCTATGAGAATCTGAGAGGCAACTCCATAGTAAGTCTTGCAGGAGACCTTTTTAACTGTGCAGGGCCCCACAACATTTATTGGAATTTGTTGCAGGTGTATACAGATACTACATTATAAACATTTCAGAAAAGGTACTGTATTTTCTTACTTGCGTTGTAAGAAGATAACAAACCTTTTGGAGGTGAAGTAATATATAAATGAACAAATTAATGAAAAAAAAATGCTTTGTGCACGTATAAAATGGAATATTTCAGTTCTCCCATTAAATCTTTTACTATTCACTATTCACCAGGATAGGATTTTCTTTCTAGAATATCTATGACAAAGATCAGAAGTAAGCAAATACATGCTTCTCTGATTTATAATATTTCTGAGGAGCCAGTTAGGTCCAGTGAAGCCCATTAATTAACGATGCACAAATAGTGCAAGATAGCAGGAATCTGTCTCATTTGCTGTCGTGGTTTAGCCCCAGCTGGCAAATAAGCTGGCAACCACCTAGCTCACTCCCCTCGGTGGGATGGGGGAGAGAATCGAAGAGTAAAAGTGAGAAAACTCATGGGTTGGGATAAGAACAGTTTAATAATTTAAATAAAATAAAGCAAAATAGTAGTGGTAATAGTAATGATATACAAAGCAGGTGATACACAATTGCTCACCACCTGCCGAGTGATGCCCAGCCCATTCCCGAGCCATGATTGCTGCCCCCCAGCCAACTCCCCACAGCTCATATACTGAGCGTGGCATCGCATGGTATGGAATATCCCTTTGGCCAGCTGGGGTCAGCTGTCCCGGCTGTGCCCCCTCCCCTCCTGGCTTCTTGTGCAACTGGCAGAGCATGGGAGGCTTGAAAAGTCCTTAACTAATGTAAGCACTCCTCAGCAACACCTAAAACATCAGGGTGTATTATCAACATTATTCTCATACTGAATCCAAAACACAGCACCATACCAGCCACTAGGAAGAAAATTAACTTTATCCCAGCTGAAACCAGGACATTTGCTTGAGAAGGCTTGTTTTAAACCCAGCAAATCAGAACCTCTAAATTCATTTAAAACCAAACTGGGACCCTGCTACCATTATCTTCCTTCTAATTATCTTCATCTTCGCTATTCAAATTTCAGTGACATATGCCATGGACCATAACACGCTTATAGAAAATGCTGCATGAAAACAGAAAAAAAAATAAAAACAGAAACTTTGCAGTATGAGAAAATCTCATAGAGCAGCGGGCTTCTCATAGAGCTAAACCATCCTGAAAGGGTACCTGTGATGTATGGAAAGCAGTGAGTGAGTAAATACACATTTTGGCCTATAGACTGAGAAATTAACATATTCTTATTCGCCCTTATGATGTGTACACACTCTTTAGTGCACCACTGATAGAAATTCATGGAGAACTAGAAGAATGCAAGGATTTATGCAAGTAACCCAGACCTATGCTGCCTCAAATCATGAATCTTCTTTCAACACTAGGGAACATGTATGCCAATATGTCATGCATGCAGCAAAGCCAGCAGTTAATGCTCAGTACGGGGTTTAACAGGAGCAAGAAGGTGACCAGAGTATCTGCAGGAACAGAACTAAAGCCACATTTTCCTAATCTTAAATGGAGGAGGAGAACTGAATTCAAGGAACATATTCTGTGCCTGGCAATTATTTGCATTAGGAAAATATGAGAAAGTTGCTTTTCCGAATAATAGGTCTTGAGCATGTGGTTGCATGTATGATGGCACTGGAGCACTCCTGGTTGTATGACTAAAGGGAACTTGACCTCCTCCCCCTCATATTTTGGACCTGCAGAAAGGGGCATCCTCCATAATCCTCAGTTATAAATGGGGCAGACAGAGATGAAACAATTAAGTGGTAAAGTGCAATCAGTCACAGCTATACATCTCACACAGAGTACCATAAATATGAAATCAACCCATCTCAAAAAAACTGTGATCATGCTTACCAGATGCTAACAACATCCATTTCATTTAGTTTTGCCTTCTGCACGGTGAAAAATATTGTAATTTTGTACGAATTACTGTCAAACTCATGGCTCTAATTACATTCTGCCATTTTAAAGTGCTTGTATAGGCATTTAAAGTTTCCAAAGATGTCACCCTGAATACTGAAATTCTCTGTTCATTCACAGAAGAGATACAGTGTTAACAGCAACAGCACCTTAATGTAAGACAAATCACCAAGGAAAGTAAGGGTCAAGCTATTGTTTTTCCAAGTTAAAATCTGAGGTACACTTAGCAGTTACATTTGTAGTGTTGCGAAATACCCACCTTCTTTCTTTTAATCTGCTTCATGCAGCATGAAGAATTCTGATGGAGCCAAAATACATGTTGAAGAACTGCTGATTTTAGACTGAGCTTCAGATTCTTCCCTCATGTCTTTATTTTGGTCACCGCAAAAGTGAGGCAAACAAAAGGACAAAAATAATTTGATCCTCTTACTGTCTAACTTCTCCTCTTGTTCTCTGAAGTGCCAGAGTAAATTCAGCACTTGGTTATTGTATTGTATGATCCATATTGCAATTCAGATATATTCTCATCTAAAAAAATTTTCATCTTGAACAACAGTTGGAGCAAAACACATCCTTATCCTGTCACAATTTGAAACTGGAGCATACAAAGCATTCCTTACTGATAAAGCAGTATGCCTTCAAGAAGCATGTTGTAGTTATAAAAGCTCAGTCATATGATTGACTATATTAAAAAAGCAACATCTTTAAACATATTTAAAGCCTCACTACCTAGCATATCTCCTGGAAACATTATGAAACCCACACTTGGTAAGGCACTCTGAAACAGGGCAAAGTGATGTATTTTGGCAGTCATGAGGAATATGTGCTTTGGAAAATTTGGGTAAACTATGGATTTGTTTAAGCATCTCTATCAGTCTTCAGTGGATTGATGAGAAGCCTTGCTGCCACATAATATCCTTTGGGAAGATCTTTTCCCTCTTGCACCCCACCTCCATCTCCAGAAAGGAGCTAAATGCATTGACAAGCCAACTCTATGAAAATCTTAAATCACCACATTCCCGGTTCCTACATTTTGTTTGATGGCTCTATTCTAATTTAACCTTTTAAGAAAGTACAATATTAAACATTCTGAAGGGTAATTTTTTCCACTCTTTCAAATATTAGGGTGAGGGCTTAAGTAAGGGGATGGAGCTTCAAGTTAAGTAAAGGCTGTCATTAGCTGTTACTAATTTACAGTAATTGACTTTGCTAAGGTACAGATCAGATAAATGAGAGCACATGTTTAACTAACAGATGATACATTACAGGACTGTTTGCTTTAATTTATCATCGATCATATGGAGCATTTTTATAACAACTTTATTTTAGCATTATTCCATTCCAAAATTCTTCACCCGAGTCTTTTTTTTCCCTTGTGGCTCCATCTGCTGATTGGAAAAAAGTTACAAGGTACCATGGTAACGCTTGCTATGCTGTAAGACATATTGAAGAAAGTTTTCAGACTTCTCAGGCATACTAAGACATACAGAAGTTTACAGTAATGTCAGAGAAACACTCCAGAAATACTATTTTAGGAGAGTTGATAGATTTGTTATTTATATATATTTTACATTAAAAAAATTTTATACACAGACAGTGGAAAAACTGTCTGTCCCTAATAAAAGGCAATTTGGTATTTCACAGATGCAACACATTTTGCTGTTTAAAATATGCTTTAAATGCTTGCAAAGTGTGAACTGGTAATTTTGAAGTCTAAACTTCACTACTCAGCATCCAACTAGATGTCAATGATCAATGTCATTAAAAGGCAAGTGATATGCATAAGTGCTAACTTTGAGGGACAATGGGTTAATCTGCCTAGGCCTGCTCTCCAGTCAGTATGAGATTTTTTTACAGGAAAGTTCAGAGCATAGACTAACTTTGCCTTTATAACAGTCCACCTCTGTCACCAAAGAGACCTAGATGACCAGCTATACTAAGATAGACTGATATTGTGCCCTTAAAAATGAAACTAGCCCTATCTTCACTGAGGGTTCCCTTGCAGCAGCACAGAGTGTAGCTGATATCGAGCAGGAGAAAAAACAGCACAATCAAGCTGGTGCAATTACCCCATATGCAGCCTTTTATCTCACAAGAACAAACACACATCTAGATCCACACTGTGTTTTTCTGTCAACTGGAGCCCATGAAGGAAGAACTCCATCACCTGCTTTCAGGCTGGATAATGAGTCTAAGTTTACCCTTTACTATTTAATCTTCTTTCTGTTGCAAACCCACCCCACCCCACATATGATAATCATATATAATAGTAATAATGGACCAGTGTCATCTGAGTTCTTCCCAAGGATGGGGACTCATTTCACATTTGTTTTGCCATTATTCATAGGTACAAAATGCTAGACCTGAAAACACAAGGTCTTTCAAATCCACTTCTTCAGCATGCAATGTTTTCTATCTGCCAACAGCCCAACTCTAAGTATAACACCATCTACCTAAAGCATAATAACTTTTGTAACGCTGAACTAAAAAAAACTGTGACTCAATCTCAGGTAACAATTGTTTTACCTGGTATCCTGAAACACACTCTCCTTACTCCCAGTTTTGTTTCTGGTACCTTCCCAAAACATATTGATAAGTCTAAACCCAAGTAGTTTCTCAAAGTTTTATGCATTATATGCCTTTTTTAAACACTACTGTTCCAGATTTATATCCTTACCATACTGCAATTGCAAACCAAGAGCAGTATGGTAATATTTAGCCCAGTCCTTTCTAAAGACAGCTGTAGGATTTGATACTAAAGATATACTCTATTGGAAAGCTACACATACCAAAGACCTAGCAATAGTCTTAATATAAAAATTTGTAAGGCAAGTTATCTAAGCTGAGGAGGCTGAAAGGGATAGCTCTGACCAGGTTTGGATGAGTCTAACAACTGTGTCTTGCAAATTACACTCCACTAAACATGTGGCAGCAAGCCATTTCCACCACCCACAGTAGTTCCCACAGGAAATAAGGTGTGGCATACTTTGGCCAGTCCTTGGTCTGTGAGTACAAGGGACAGGGAGCTGAGGATGCGTTCTGGCAGGCACATCCCACAGGCACTGATGTACAGTGCCACAGTGCAGACTCAATCAAAAATGTGAATCAAGCTTACTCCTCCCCCTGCCAAATGCTGGCACTGCAGTGGTTATGTTACCAGACACCCCATTCCAGCATGCATGTAAACAGACGAATTAACAATGTTTTTCCATCTTCACAAAGAATCAAGCTAGTGTCTTCCATAGCCTTTACTGTTTCATCTAAGATTCAAATCAGCATGGCCAGCAATAAGTTTAGGGAATTTCACCAAAAAAAGAAAAAAATAAAAAGAGAGAAAATTCATGTAATCTCAGCTACCAGCAGTATTTTAATATACAATGCATCATACAACCTCTGGCCTGAGGCTGAGGACAGGGAGAGTCACACAGACTCCAGATCTGTGCTGCACAGGAGGTAGGACCAGTGAGTCAGGAGTGGCAGTGCTGCAAAGGCAGGTGATTCCAACATCACAGAGGGGAGGGTGAGTTGGAAAAAGAGTTGGGGGGGGGGGAGGGGAAACTGAAATCCTGCCAGCTCCCTCTGTAAACTGGCACATAGTATTGGCGGGGTTTGAAGTTACAGCAAAAGACAAAAAAGGAGGAGGTATTACAGACATGACAGTTTTAAGAGACATCTGAAAAATCTTGATGTAGGGGAAAAGCAAGGAACAACAGCCCCCTAAGGGAAGGGCCACTGGCATCCCAGTGTGGCAACAGGCCAGCAGGTACAGGGCCCCTGTCCAGACACAGGCATGCCCGTGACACAGCGGGGACTGTACCTCAGGCTGGACCCAGCAGCAGGCAGCTCCTGCAGGCTGGGGGCAACCCTAGCATGGTCTCCCCATAGCACTGCCTGGGAGCCTCTTCCCACCATCACCAGTGGGAAGGGGCCACTCTGGGCTGCACTGGCTTTGTGCTGGCCCTGGTCCCCGCAGCCAACTCCACCCAGAGCAGGGGCATGTTCCTAGGGCACTTACACCTAGCTGAAAGTATCAGAAGATACAACAATATAAGAGAATGATTTCCAAGTCTGATCCACATTTTGGACCTCTGATGAAAAGATTATGCCCCAAAATAACAGTTTAAAAAATTGTTTTCCAAAAAGGTAGCCCTAAGACCTAATAGTTTGAGCCTGCATGCCTCTTGCAATGTTGATAGGTTACCATGGGAGGAATAGCAAGATGCAGGAGCTGGACTACCATACTAAGCCTGCAGAAACTTGAAGTTTGGTGTGTTCCAGCACAATAAAAAGCTCGTTAACATGTATCTACTTTTCAACAGTAGAATAAGACATAAAAAATATCTGACAACTATTATGAAACAGAACATTTACTGGAATTCTACTGTTCACTTACATCCTAGTCCAAAATCTGCTGAGATGACCAAAGACTTTTCACTGATTTCTGTAGACCATCAATCAAGTCCATAAGAATGGTTAACAGGTGGGAAGGGAAAATCCCATTTTCAGCACGTCTGCAAGCTAGCAAAACAGGACGTGGCTTAGTATCCATGACAACACTGCTGATGTGCTGCTAAAAACAAGAAAAGGCATTAAGTTTTAATACCTGTAAAGCCAACTGAATCAGTTTGCCTCTGTTTCTCTTCTATGAATTTGCTGAACTTTTTATTTTTTTAAAAGGTAAGTCCATATATACACATATGTAATGATGTAAGATTCAAGTACAGCCAAGCAAGACTTCAGTCAACGATATTCTTAGGTAACTGAAAAAAGGTATGCTCTTCTACATTCTTGTAACTGGAATAGTTTAGGGCAGGGGCAATCCCCTTCACTAGATAAAGGGATACAACTGGAAAAAAAAGGACAAGGCTTCAAACTGAGTATATTTCCAACATACACCAGTTTTATGTGAAGTAATCTGAAGTAGTTCTTTCTTCAATCGGATTTACAACATGGCCCCACGAACAAGAGTGAGGCAAATGCAATGCAGAGATTAGTTTGATCAATGTTTTCAGTCTGAGCAGTAGGAAGGATGGACTCTGACAGAATTTATTTCCAGGCAGAATCTTCTTTCCACCCATGTTATAACTGTTAAATTATTTTCTGTATAGATACTGCACAGTAATGTATAAAAAAAAAGTATAAAAATGTATAAAAACATATTAACTGGTGGTAGATGAATGACTAAAAACCTGATTGTTAGGCAAATGTGGGTTAAGCACTAAGAAACTAAAAATACGTATACTTCATTGTGAACAAAAAAAGATGTTTACCTGCCAAGACAAATTCAAAGTTCTGTGCATACCCTGCAACAGACACCTGTTTTAGTATCTAAAATAAAGAAAGGAGTCACTAGTAACACTGGAAGTTGAGACATAAAAGCAGGGACAAAAAAAGACAGAATTAGCTTGCAAAATGCAGGATTCAAAATAATGGGAAGACATTCAAATAGCTATGCAGTACAAGGGAAATATTTGGAAATAATCAGAACTGAAAATGACCACTGGAAAACAACAAATCAGATGTGTTTCCATGAAATAAGGCAACAGATTTAGTGAAGTTCTGGGATACCACATACTCACAGGAGCAGAAAGAATGCTATAACCCCACATATGACTGGCAAAATCACTCCAGGGACAGTGTATTTTGTTCGGCACATGTTTATCCCACAGAAGAGTGGTAAATAGTGCTGTGAACTCAAGTGAGATGGCAATACTGAATATAAACCGTTTAGCTGCATGTATTGTATCAGGGATATGATGATAACCTACATATCCAAGAAAGATTATAAAAAAACCAAGGACAAAGGGAAAATTCAGGCTCAGAAAAATAAAATAAATATTAGACTACATAAGCAGAATTAATTGTTCCCAAAGTTTGTGAAAACTAAGTTTTGTTTAACTACAATAAAATAAAAGACTTGTTTCAAAATGCCAGGAGAAACTGACACCAATGTGTTGCATTTGATCCCAGCTCTACCAGCTAGTCCAGAAAGGTCACAGCCTTGGACCTGACTCACTGCTGAGGCTTTGTTGTCACCTGCAGAACAGAGGAGGGAGGGGAAAATCCTTCAGATGTGTGGGTGGCTCCTCAAAACAGGGAAACCCTGCTGCCAGACAGGATGACTTTTTAGATTTTTATGGTAAGGGGGTGGGAAATCTGGCCCTTTATCTTTATTCTATGACATTTAAATCCTCCTACCTTCCAAACCTTTGTAAATGTTCCCACACTGTGACACAGGTATTAAGCACAACAGTGTTAATTCTTTGAGATGAAAATGTAAGTGCTCTCTGCCCATTATCTGCAAAAATTCTGTAATCATCCAGTCTTCTTCAAATGGTTAGGGCACCAATTAATACCATCTTCGCAAAAAACTGCAAGTACTGGCTTTCAAAGAACAGCTTGTCATTTAAAGTGAAATCAGTGAGCCCTCCAGTGGCTATTTGAAACCTTACATTGTTACAGCAAGCATAAGAAAAACTATTTGCATATATGTGGTTTATTCAGTTTCCATTCAATTTCACTTGAATTCAGTCATGTTCTACTGCTTTAATTAAGCAACATTTTGTAGCAACCTATTAAAAGGCTTTAGAATACTTGCGAATGGATGTGTTTTCAGCTCACGTACATTTGCTTTCCCTCCTGTGTATGTATAAAATTTACAAGTGATTAATTTTAAACATTTGAGTAACTTCACAGAAATCAATGAGGAATATTTACCCAAGGGAAGGGGAGAAAAAAAAGTCTATGCATTTGGCTCAAATTCAAAAACCTAGCCTATAATCCTCCAGTATATAAATCCTACCTGTGGAAACTACAAACATCTGGGACAATGAATAAATCATTCACAGGCTCTTCCAATACAAAACACAGGATGTGGCAGATTTAACATAAACAAAAGATGCTTGTTCATAAAGGAACTTGTTCAGCCATGGAACTCCTTGCAACAAGATACTGTGGAGACAGGATGTTTGGCCCAAAGATGACAGCAAAATTCATGAAACAAAAATCCACCCGGACCTGTTAATTGCAAAAAAATCCCTCATCAGTAATCCCTAGAGTCTAGAGTAATGTGGGAACATATCAACACATACTTCTCTGACTCTTACAGTCTTCCATTATGGAAGGTATCCATTTTAGAAAGCTGCAGAAATACATTTGGCTAAAAGGACGTTTTCTCAGGTCAAACACTGACATTTTTAAGTTTAAATAAAACCTTTACTCAAACTATTTAGCCACTGTGTCAAAAATATCCTGTAACTGACAACCTCTGAGACTCCACTGCAGATTTTTTGCCACTGGTCCACTTTGAGATACTGCCATGTTGCACAGCCTACAGGAAAAATATGAGAAGGATTGTGCCTCATTTGACAGCATCTTCTTGTGCTCGATTCTCCAGTCATTATATGGAATCATCCTGAATTTGTTATATGAGCATTGGTTACTATGGAAATCATCATCTGCTAAATTCAGCATTATTGATTTTGTTTAACATGGGAATACTTCACTGTGGCTCCTTTTCAGATCTGAGCTGTAGTCTTTAGACAAGGTTCTGATCACTCCTTTCACAGGAAAATCCATATAAAGAGAGTTAGAGAGAATTAAATCTTAATGTAATGACACAGATCAACACAAGCCTCCAAGCTCTGCAAGGATCTGAATGGATCGCAAACATTTTTTATCTCTACCCCTACCCTGCAAGTTGGGCTCTTCTATGACTTGGGAGTAATTTATTCAAGAATGCGTTCAAAATGTGGTTTTTGAGCCGGTGCAGGTACTGGAAGGAGCATGCATCATAACTGGCTGTATTTCTCAAGTCAATTTACCCTCTCTCAGCTGGAAATTCTCAGTAATTCAGCCAGATTATTTTCAACAGCTACACTAGCTTATTTACAGACAGTTAAACCATCAAAACATAGTCATAACATTCTTTAGTCTCTCCAAGACCTGGTTCACGTTTTTGTGTAAACTGAAAAACAAAACAAATATAATCCATTTTCTTCATTAACTGAGGGTAGGTTAATTAGCACACAAACAACTCCATGCTTATGAAATGTTTTTCAAATTGGGTAAAGCAATAAATCCAAATTTAAGTATCTAAACTGAGGTAAACTGATTCTGAAGATCAAGTCTGCAAAGACAAATATTGTTAATATTACACACGAGTAGCCTGATGAAGTCTGTAGGATCACTGCTTTGGGGATTACTAGGGTTGTCAAATACTAGGCAAATATAAAGCCAGAAAATAAAACCGCAGTCAAATAAAAATGTAGTTTACTGAATATCAGAACTAAGTGAGACTGATTTTCTACTGATTCATGGTTTGCCCATAATTAGAAGTTATGGGTAACAAAACCCGAAGGATATATAGCACTGAGGCATTTATATAGTCTTTTTTCCCATGGTGATTCTTTGGTGTCTAGTAAGGTATGAGTTTAACTGTAAGGTCAGCCCCCATGAGAGTGCTTCTGCTGTATCTGGCCACCTGTTATCATAAAACCTGCAATAATTTATTTATCAACACTTCTGTTAAGTTTGACCAGCCAACATGTTCAAAAGCTAATTCAGCACCAAAACCAAGGGAGAGTACAACTGTTTAAGCCTTGCTTCCATAGGAAACATTAAAAATATAAAAGCACAGAAAATAGTTCATCAATATATGTTATCAATGTGATTCACGCACAAATTATTCACAAATTATCAATTGTGTATATGATAATGACTCATGAACACAGTACAAAAGACTCCTTGACTGTGATCTTGCTGTTCTATTCAGGAAAATACATACAAGTATCTGACATTAGTGTTTTATAAGGACATGTTTGAAAACAGAACTGCAGTAGAAGTACATGTAACAAATTTTTCAAATATTTCATAGAACTGAACAGAAAAAGCTGTAGAGAATTATAGGCAGAAACTGCTACGCACACCACAGATGGGAAGCTTTGCATCTTCCCCTTCTGTCAAAAAGCAAGGAAAATATTTTTATCCACCATAACTTACATCCTGAATTCTGTGTATGCAACAGTCAGGTGCATGTGGGCCCTTCATTATGACAGATTTTTATTTATCATAGTCTGCACAACTCTGTGGGTGGCCTTGGTCAGAAGCAACAGGTTACACAGGGGATTTAAATCTGCTCCTGTCTAGATATAGGCAATCATCCAAAAAACCTGTTCATAGTCCATCTTTAGTCCTGAAGGGGCTCTATACTGACTAGCCATGCTGTTCTCAAACAGAATGCAGATTACTGCTGCTCAAAATTATATGCACCTGCATAACACCTACAGAAGACAGAGCAGCTCAAGAATATTCTCATCATATTTTTGCCATTTTATCCTGTGTTTCAGTAGCAATAGCTAACTGGACAGCACTTTGAGCAGGAGCATGCTTTCCAGCTGAGCAGCTCATGTGTTTCTCCTAACAGACCTATGCCCCTGAGGCTACGCAGAACCCTTTTCAGTCTCTACTATGGCAAACTTCTTTGATATATGCTTCAATACACGCCTTCACCATGCTGAGGCACCAATGTATGGTTAAGAGCTGGTCAGCAGCTTTTCCCTCTAATAAACGTAGGTATTTGTGGTATTATTCACTTCTGGCCTGGTTCAGAAGCTTCAGAGTCAGGATCTGGATCCACCACCTAATAATCCTAATTCCAGGAACTAACTTATTTGCATATGAAAATGTATTACAATTCAAATTAAAAGGTCATTCTAGAGTACCGGAGAAAAAAAAAAAACAACACTTTTTTCCTACAGCTCAATACAGGCAAATGTTACAGCAGGAAGGCGTAACTGACACAACCACAGAAAGCAGGCCTCAGAGAAATCACTGATGAGAGACAGGATCAGTTGGACCTAAAACATGCCTGCAGGATGTATTTTTTTCTAAAATGTTCTATATAATTAAATTAGGTACTGGTAGAAAATGTTTCCTAAGGTCTAGCCCAAAACTGGCTTGACAAAGTTCAAGCATTTTTGTTCTCTCCAGACTGATCAGTTTATTCCCTTCTTTGTAGTGTGACTTTCACAACCTTTGTGTATAACAATATTCTGAAGAAAATACTGAAAAGTCCTGTTTCACACAGTATCACACAGCATGGCTGAGCTTGAAGCGACCTCTGGAGGTCATCTGGTCTGGCATCCCTTCTGAAGTGGGGACACCTAAGGGCTGTTGCCCAGGACGGTACTAGATGTCTCTGGAAGACTCCAGCAGCTCTCTGGGCAACCTGTGCCAATGCTCCATCATCCTCACAGTAAGAAAGTGTTTCCTGATGTTCAGGAGGAACCTCCTGTGCTTCAGTTTGTGCCCATTGCCTCTGGTCCAGTCACTGGGTACCACTGGAAAGAGCCTGGCTCTATCTTCTTTGCACCCTCCCTTCAGGTTTTACATACATTGATAAGGTCCCCCCTGAGCCTCCTCTTCTCTACGCTGAACAGTCCCAGCTCTCTCAGTCTTCCCTAACAGGAGAGATGCTCCAGTCCCTTCATCACCTTTGTGGCCCTTCACTGGACTAGTGGACCAGTAGCTCCATCTCTCTCTTGTGCTGGGGAGCCCAAAACTGGGCACAGTACTCCAGCAGTGGCCTCACCAGTGCTGAGCAGAGGGCAAGGATCACCTCCCTCTACTGTTGTGGTTTAGCCCCAGTCAGCAACTAAGCACCACGCAGCCGCTCACTCATTCCCCCCCACCCCTGTGGGATGGGGTGAGAATCAGAAGAGTAAAAGCAAGAAAACTCGTGGGTTGAGATAAGAACAGTTTAATAATGAAAATAAAATAGTAATAGTAATAATTGTAATTATAATAATGATTGTGATAATGATAATAATAACAATAATAATGATAATATAATAAAAAGGAAAATAACAAGAGAGAAAAATGAAGGCTGAAAAAGAAAAGAAAAAAAAAAACAACCCACAAGTGATGGAACCGCTCACCACCCACCAACTGCCGAGGCCGAGCTGTGATTGCTGCCCGCCCCGGCCAACTCCCCCCAGTTAATATACTGGGCATGGCGTCATATGATATGGAATATCCCTTTGGCCAGTTTGAATCAGCTCCCTTGGCTGTGCACCCTCCCCTCCCCAGCTTCTTGTGCACCCGGCAGAGCATGGGAGGCTGGAAAAGTCCTTGACTAGTACAAGCACTACCTAGCAACAACTAAAACATCAGTGTGTTATCAGTATTATTCTCATACTAAGTCCAAAACACAGCACTGCACCAGCTACAGTGAAGAAAATTAACTCTATCCCAGCTAAAACCATGACAGTATCTACCCCTTATTCCATACCATTTCGCAGAATCACAGTATCACAGAATGGTAGGGGTTGGAAAACTGTGCTGTTTTGCTGGTTAAGGAAGTCTTTATGCAGAAATCCTGCCCACAGACCCAACACACTCTCGAATGCACCTGCATCCCGTATTTATTTTCTGTTTGCACTCTGAGCAAGGAGCATGCAAAGTATTATGGACGCTACAGCCTTTCAGGGTAGTGAAGTTTGTGACATAGCCCAGCACCCGGCGAGTTCACAGAACCTTCCCGGGCTCCCGGGTATGCGGTACATAAGTGGTACCAGGGCACGGCACATATTCAATTTAAACCTGAGGCTTTACTAGGAGGCCGGAGAAGGCTCCCTCCCGCGGCCTGGCACCAGCAACAGTCGGCTCCGGGACCGGGTCCTGTGCCACCGCACCAAAATGGCGCCTGAGTAAGACAACTTCGCCCCCCGCCCCTGTACCGTACCCTCTAGAAACTGCTGGAACCAGCCGAGCCCCGGCGGCGGCTGGCCAATCACCGCGCCTTGGCGCCTCAGGCCCGCCCCGCCCGCCCCGCCCTTCTCACAATCCCCTCCTGCAGCTTCCGGGGACCGGTGGGAAGGCCGGCATTGCAGTCACGCGGCGGGTGAGGCGGCGCGGCACGCTATTGGCCGGCCCGCCTAACGCCAATGAGAGTTGAGCTGTTAGATTCAAACGGAGCGGGGCGCGGAAGCGGGCGTTAGTCAGCCGAGGAGTCCGTGAGGGGAGCTGTCGCCGGCCGCTTGTTACCGCTGCTCCCGCCGCCGCCTCCCGCCATGGCGCACAAGCAGATCTACTATTCTGACAAGTACTTTGACGAGCAATACGAGTACAGGTACGGGGCTGCGGGAGGGCCGGGTGAAGCCGTTGGGAAGGGGGTGTTTCAGAAGGGGGCGGCTTGGGCAGGCGCCTCTCCCGGTGCGGCTCCCTCACGGAGCGAGCTCCGCCGGCGGCGGCTGCGAGCGTGGCTCTGCTTTCTGGGGGCCTGTGCCTCGCTCCCCCTCAGGGTGGGTTTTTGCCGAGCTTTTGACCAGCTGGCGGGGAGCGGAGGGTGCCGAGTGGAGGCGGGGGGTAAAGTCCGCCGCGCCTCCCCAGAGCAGGGGCCGCGGCAGAGCTGGGCTTGGGCAGTGCGCGGCCCCTGCTGAGAAGGCCCCGGTGGCCGTGGGGGCGGCCGGCCCCATCCGCCCGGCTGATGGCGCTGGCGGGGCGGCGGCGACTCTCCCGCCATGGGGCGGGGAGGGGGACGGACTTTTTTGCCTCGGGTCCCCCGGGCTCTGCTGCCTCGCACGCGTAGGTGCAGTAAGAAGCTGAAGCAGGGAACTCAAACCCTTGTGTTTCAGAATGCTCTGCACAGCGAAGAGTAACGTCTTGTGCTGTCTCAGTTCAAGCTCTGAATGTGGATGAAGCATGTATTTTGATTAACGCATCACCTTTAAAGGCAGCTCGTAAGGCCACGTCAAAATATAGTACTAATAAGTGTGGTTCGTAAAGCCTTCGAGGCAGTGCTCTCTCGGCTAGATTTCAAAGCTATGCTATAGCACCAGTCAGTTCTGGATTGTAGCTGATAACACTTGAAGTTCAGTCCTCAAGGCTTCCCTGAAAGCACTGCTACAAATCGGGCTTTTTCCTCATCTGTGTAGCGACCTCAGCATCCCTCTTGCCCACTTTCTCTTACGATCTCACAAACAAGAGTGAATGATTTGCTTTCTATTACATGATCAAGGCACTTGTAAATGCGGAGAGTGGGCTGTATGTTTCTCCTCAGCTGACACATCAGGCTCTTAAGTGATGTTAGTGTTCTGTCTTTCTAAACCAGTAGTGTGGTCTCTGTGGAAAATATATTGTTGGTTACAAAATGTGAAATACAGACGAGTGACTTCAGCAATGATTCTAAAAGTCCAAAGTCTGTTTTTCAAATAGCGGATATGACAGCCAATTGTCAGGAACACATACTTCTATACAAGTAGTGTGACTAGAGCGTGCAGGGGTATTAATATCTTTGAGGAAGTAGGTTGACCGTTCCAATATATGGTTGCATTATATATATAACATTTAGTAGACAAAGTTAATTTAAAACTGAATTCTGGGGCAGATGCTTTGTAATCAAACTAGTATCAATCAGCACTCTAGGCTTCTTTATAAGGAATGCTGCTATTGCTAACTGAACTTGCTAACTGTCTTTCAGCATCGATCGGTGCAAGCTTGCTAGTGTACACGGGCATCGGTGTACGTAGCGTGTGTTTAATAATTAAACCCCTGTAGGCACGTGATGCTGCCAAGAGAACTTTCAAAACAAGTGCCAAAATCCCATCTAATGTCTGAAGAGGAATGGAGACAACTTGGTGTTCAGCAAAGTCTTGGCTGGGTTCACTACATGATCCATGAGCCAGGTAAGCACATCTGAACAGAATTAGACGGGCAAAGGAGTCTAAAGTATCAACTCCCTGGTGCACAGCTGAAGTGCGTAGTGCATAACTGCTCCTGCTGTGGAATCCAGCTGGAATTCACCACTGAATGCTTAAACTACTCTTTAGCCCCTTGCTATTTTAGCCATTTGGCAACAAAGGCAGTGTAAGAGCCTTTAGTTTAAACCTTCACACCTTGTTCCCAGAACTGCAAAATGTGAGCCTTGTCTTAGGTATGTGGGGTCTATCAGTAGACAAAACACACCAGACCTGAAACTGTTCCTACCTGTGCCTATGGAAGCAAACTTATTGTGAGCTCTTGAATAATGTTAGTATCTCAGTGACTGAACCAAACTTAATGTAGCAGCATATCATTAAATCACAAAGCTGACACGCCTACTTTTTCTTCAAAAACTTAATAGATGTTGACATAGGTATGGTCCTGTACTAATGCTCTTAAAAGTCTATAGTGTAGTTTGAACTCTAGTTACACAGCCTACTAAAAGCAGCACTTAAAACCAGTCTTTCCCTTAATGGGGTATGAAGCCCTAAAACTCTACCAACCAGGATGTACTGAAAACAGAAAATTCAAGGTAACTTAACCATTGACAAGCCTGACTAAAAGGTAACTAAAACTTTTTAGTATTACTAAAAAGTAATAGATGACTTGCAGCAGCATGGAGTTCCAAGTCTCTGAAGAACCAGGTGAAGAAATTAGTGTAACCTCCCAGTGTTTCCCTTACTGGGGCACCTTTGATACTTTAGGCTTTTCTGGAGGAGTTGACAATTAAGTCAGGTCAAAATAACGTGAGCTGGCTGTATTAATTGAAGTGGCTTTTGTTGATGCTTATGCTATGTACCTAACAAGGAGAGCATCAATGGTTTGTTAGCCTATGTTACAGTGACAAAGCTCATCAAACAGCCTGATGCAGAGAGATAGAATTAGTACTGATATTAGCTAAAAATACTCTGTATTTTTTTCCTGTACTTACTTCCTGTAAGTAGCTTAAGTTTATAAAGCTGCCAACATTAGATATAAGACTCTCAAAAGCACCTGTATGACTGTTGTAAGGTTACTGCAAAGTTGGTCTGTAAATACTACACATGGGGCCATCCATATTTGTGGACTTGACTTCTTAATCTGTTTATTATTTGACAGCAAGCTTCAGCTATTGTTCACAGCTTCTTAAAGGGAAGAAATCCCTGTAATCAAGACTTAGGTGTCAGACTGATGCTTAGTTCAATTTTATTTCCACAGAACCTCATATTCTTCTCTTCAGAAGACCTCTTCCAAAGAATGAGCAGAAATGAATGTCTATAGATCTCCTAAATCTTCTGTAACTATCTATATTACTGTATATATGTTGGTAGTATTCAGTGAATACTTTAAAATGTACAAAACATAGATCTGTACCTGTGCATGAGCTGTATTATTCACAGCAACAAAGCTCAGTCAAATGCAATTCCAAGTAGCCTGCTATAGTGTTCAAAGAGTTGATGAAATTATCTTCTTTACTGTTAATGTGCTATTAAGGTGTATGTATTGCATGTTCTCACTAGATGATCACTTGTTACCTGTGTTCCTTCACTTTTACACTCAGCTTATCTGTTGTGTAGCACGTTCAAATCCAGTGGCTTACCTGTTCAGTAGTAGGTATAAAGAAATGACTCTATTTTTAATGCTTTATAAAACCTAAATGTCTAGAGCGCTCATTTACCAGTTGAAACAAATATTCATTGTCTTAACATGTTAAAAGTACCTACTTCAGGAAAAAAAAATAACCTGGTGAACCTGTTTTCTTTCTCTGCAAGTTATTTTGCCCTACAGGCCAAAGTTCTTAACGCATATTTGAACTGGGAACTGCAGGCACTCTGAAAAGAGAAGCTGGCAGTGATAGGTAATGCTCAGACTGGTGTCTGACATGCTGTAAGTATGGGACTCTTTAGTTGATGTTGGTTATAATTGGATTAGTTATTCTGCTATGACTGCTTGTCATCCTGCTTCTCATGAGTCGTCTGGTGATAGGATGCAGGGAAGCGGCTGCATCGGGGAAGTTTAGACTAGAGAGCAGGAAAAGTTATTCGCTGAGGGGGTGGTCAAGCATGGGAACAAGCTCCCAGGGGGAGTGGTCGTGGCCCCAAGCCTGTCGGTGTTCCAGAAGTGTTTGGACACAGCTCTTGGCGATACCTTCCAACTTTGAGGTTGCCCTGCATGGAGCCTGGAGCTGGACTTGATCCTATGAGTCCTTTCCAAGCTGGGATTTCAAATGATGACTTCGTATAAACTTGTCTTAAGATGTTAAGTAGTACTTCATATTTCATAGATATTTTTATGCTTGTTTGATTAACTTTGCAGCAGAAAAATAAACCAGTACTACCAAACTTCTTTGTCTGGGGTTTTAGCCTGCACTTCCTGTCTTGCATCTGTTTTTTTCCAGGAAGCTAAGCTTGTATGCTGTGTAGGTGTGGTGCTTGGCTGGGGTGAAACCACCACACAGCTGCTTGCTCACCACCCACCCTTTCTGATGGGAAGTGGGACAGGATTGGAAGGGTAAAAGTAAGAAAACTCACAGGCTGAGACAAGAACAGTTTAATGATTGAAATAAAATAATAAATTGTAATTAAAAGGAAAGCAACAAAAAGAGAGAAACAAAACCCAGGAAAAACAAGTCATGCAATGGCTCACCATCTGCCTGCAGACTGCCTGCCAGTCCCTGAGCAGCAATTTTGAGCCCCCCTTCCCACTCCCCCCAGTTTATACACAGTTCATAGGGTGTGGGATATCCCTTTGGCCAGTTGGGGTCAGCTGTCTTGGTTGTGCCCCCTCCTGGCAGCTTCTGCCCCTGGCAGAGCATGGGAGGCTGGAAAGGTCCTTAACTAGTGTAAGCACTGCTGAGCAACAGCTAAAACTCTCAGTGAGCTATCAATGTTACTTGCATCCTAAATCCAAAACACAGCCCTTCAACGGCTAGTGGGAAGAAAATTAACTCTATTCTAGCTGGAACCAGGGCAGTAGGAAGTAGTGGGTTTTGAAGTGTTGTCAAACCTAGTGCTTTTTGTCCAACAAAAGCAGCTGCTGGTTGTTGGACAGTGTGAACTCTTTCTTCACCATATTAAGGGTCAGGGCTCAAACAGTGACTGATCAGTCCTTTCTTTGGAAGCTGTGTGCCAGCAAAGGTGAGCTGCTGGATGGACTTGATCTGACTAGTTCTGAGGTAGTAAGTGGCATCAAAATGGTCACTGTGGCACCTTGGGACCCTGTACGAGCAGCCATACAATAGGGGTTTTTTAACAGGTGCTTCAGTGTATGTAGTGTTTGACTATGTGTAGTACCAGTGGTTGTGTCGGGTGCATGTCAAACATGAGTGTCACAGCTGTGGAGGATTTGGAAGGCCAACATGTAGCTTAACTGATGAAGTACATGCTCTCCCTGTGTAATGTGTGCTTGTGATTCAAGTTATTAAGATGATGGACAGGTGAGTAAGCTGCCAAATCTGATGAGAGAGATCACCCTTGTGGTCCTTCATCTGAAGCTGCCAGAGATGTCTCAGTGGGTGTCAGGTGGACTGTAGGGGCTCCCAGGGCTGAGGTGTGCAGCTCAACAGCCTTTCCCCTCGGAGTGGGGCCCTCCAAGTGCCCAGCAGGCACTTTCACCAGAAGAACCGTCAGTAAGAATCTCACTGAGCTGTGCTTGAGCCACGCTGTTCCCCAGGGCTTTCGCACCGGAGCCCTGGGTGCTGTCTTTTGACGTCCCACCGCCACTGCCGGCCCTTGCAAGGGCTCTCTGCTGATGTGTCGCCTGGGAGTGCCCGCCGCTGCGCCCTGCTGTCCCTTCTCCCGGGGGACGGCGGCCAGCCGACCGCACCCCAGCCTCGGACCGAGCTCCCTCGGACCGGGCCGCTCTTGGCGCATGCGGTGACGCAGCCGGCATGTCACCCCAGCTAACGGCCGCGGGTGGCATCACCGCGCTACAAACCCCCGCTGCCCTCCAGCACACCGCCCCGCCCCGCGGCTGCCCCGGGGCCTGCGGGGGCTCCCGGCCCCGCCCC
>VZTV01015768.1:30390-42172 GCA_013400875.1 Anhinga rufa
GGGGATGGGGGACGGGGACTTTTTCTGAGCCCAGTGGCAGCTTCCATGAACCTGAGTTAGGAGAGACCTAGTGGCTATAATCAGCTGTGTGGCTGATAACTGATGAGACCACATCTGTTGTTCAAGGATTTCCAAGACCTGCTACAGGTAGAAAACTATCCACAAGAGAGAGTATGTATTTGTGTTGGTGTGGAGAGGGAAGAAAAGTTTATGTAAGAAATGTTCTTTTTCAGTCAAAAGTAAAACAGATGTTCAGTAAACATCTTCTGTCATTTTTTGTGTGTGCCTGTTTGGGGATAAATTTCCTGAAACTTGGATAAT
This sequence comes from Anhinga rufa, assembly GCA_013400875.1. Classification (NCBI taxonomy): domain Eukaryota; kingdom Metazoa; phylum Chordata; class Aves; order Suliformes; family Anhingidae; genus Anhinga; species Anhinga rufa. The sequence continues at coordinate 30,712 of VZTV01015768.1, forward strand.
ATTTTCAAACAAAAACCAGACAAACTCCTCAAAATATAAAGACCAGGAAAAAAATATCAAATGTGTTATTAACCCATTTTCCTCTGTGGTTAGACATTGTGTCTCTTGGATTTCTAAGGCTGTTGTTGTTTCCAACAGGTTCAAGTAATCTGTTCTCCTGTCACATTGTTCTGGTGGACCTTAGTCCCTAGGCAGAGACCTGGTAACTTCACTATGGTCAAGCCCGTGTAGAGGAAGTTGTGAGATTAGGTCCTAAGAATGCATTACTAGACATGAGATACAAGGGCTAGAGACCTAAAATTAATAGCTTTCTTGCTGAGAGAAAAATTAAGACGCTGAAGCTCTCTGGGGAGATGATCAGCTCAGTGTTTGCAGAGGTGAGGTAATATGAAGAAACTTAGTTTACCCTCCGGGAGGAGTTTTGTACCCAAGAAAGACATTGGGCTGAGCTGTGTACTGTTTGACAGTTTTTTGTTGTTCCCTGTCATTTTCTGTGAGCTTGAAGAGGAATGATTGATCTTTGCAGCTTTGCATTAATCTGATCACATTTCCTAAAGCTTTAATAATTTAGCTTTGGAGGTCAGGAAATGCCTTGTCCTCCCACCCAAGAAAATAATGTTGCTGCCAGGTGTCCTTTGATTTAATCCAGCACCCTGTAATCAGAAAGAGTTAAGCCACTTATCTAGGTTGATTCAGTATAATTTGTTTAGATGGAAGCATAATGCTTGTTCCTTGCCTGCCATACTGATTCCTGAGCCCAGCTCTGCCAAACTGTGTTTCTTGTGAGAATCACAAGGCTTTCAGGACTTTACAGAATGGGTGAATGTGTTTTCTTTACTGAGATCATATAGGTGTATCTTTTCTACTTACATTCTGTCTGCTCCAAGTGTTTTGGATGTTGTGACATCAGTCTTGCCTAGTTTTGTCCATAATATGTAGTTTAGTCAAAAGATTGGAATGCTTTTAAGACTTTAGCCCTGTTATAGAAGAAACTTGGTTTTAGAAAATCAGACTGGACAATTTAAGACCAAACAGCTATAAACTATTGGAAATGCTCTGGTTAATGAGATCTTAAAAGTACAGTTGTCTAGAAACATAGGGAATAATCCCTCTTGCTTGGGCTATAATATGTGCTAAAAATGGCATAGCTGACAAGGTAGATAAATAACAAATCTCTAGCTGGCTGTTGCTGTTTTTATTGGTTATTTGTGGTTATGGTATACTAACTGTTTATGTGGTATTAACTTGATGGTCAGGCTCCAGATGCAGAGGTAGTTAACTGTAACTCAAGTTAAGGCAGACTTGATGACTTTACAGAGTTCAAGTAAAATCATCTAAATATGTCACAAATACTTGCAGCAGAGGAGATCAAAAGAGGGTGAGAAAAAAATAGACAAGAAAAGGTATGATGGAGATGACTCTTCTGTCAGAATTGTGAACAGGACTTCGTTCCAGACTTCTGCATGCAGCAGAGATTCCGTGAAGCCAGGTACAAATACAAATGTTTGGTTAGAAATACATTGAATAGACGTAAAATGGTTGACTGTGCTATAGCCTCCAGTTTGTGACTGTGTTTCTAAATCTAGAATAATTAAGGAACAGGATTTCTTTCCGGTGTGACTTTTTGACAAGGGACGGTGACTTATGTCCTTTTGCTGATTGAACAAATTCATGTAAACTGATACGAAAATTTTCCTAAGCAAGTATCTGAATTTAGAGTTGCTTGTTGCGTCAGTGTTGTGTATACACATTGGTTATAATTGCTGGGTTGTTTTTTTAATGAGCTACATGTAGCAATAGTTCTTGTGACAATTACTATAGTTATGCCAACTAGCGTGCTATAAAACATACCTAGAAGTGATCACAAGCAAGTTTAACTGTTTAGATTTTACATGCTTTATTCAGACAGGTTGAATAGAACTACAAACAAGAAGTCAACTCAAACTCCAAAAAGAGAATCTCTTCCTGTGCCTGTATTTGAAGCTACCACTCTGGATTTCCACAAGTCACAGAGTTTGGGAAGCAGTGAGATACTGAATGTACAGCATAAAAGTGGACCAATATGTTCAGCAGAAAGTAACGTTACGTGCCTTAGTGAACCACAGATGTCTCTTTTGTTGAACCCAGAGGTTAGCTGATGCTTTCATGTTGCAGAACTCATAAAACCAAAACTTGTCTACAGTTCAAGCATTTCTGAATGCAAGTATTTTACATTTAGTATGGTAGTTTAAGACCTGTGTAAGTACTTTGCAAGCAAGGAGTTTCATAGCTAGAGGTTTTACAGTTCTTTTTGTAGATGGTGCTGTCAGTGCTTGCTGTCTCCTCTTTTACCCTTTCTCACTATTCTTTCCTTGTCTGTGCTGCCAGTAAATAGGAGAAAGCCAAGTACTGTTAGAATTTAGATTGATACTGCTATGGTCTAGACTTCTAGCTAGCCTATGCAGAGCACATATATTCCTGAGGTTTCTTAACAGCTTGTTTTCTCTTGTGCCTGGAAATAATAGGTAAGCAGTCACTTACCCAATAGTTTTAACAGAATTTTAAAAAAAAATCTGAAATATTATACATAATTGCTTTGTGCTAAAGGTTGAAAACAAGAAAACTGAATTCCATAAGGAGGGAAAATATTGTTAAGATGTAAATATTTAACTTTATTCTCTTCTTTATTTCCTTGGATTCCACTTTGTTAGTAAATACAATACTGACACATTCAGCATTTTGTCACATATATTGTATCAGAGTTCTCAACAGTGATTAAAGATTGATAATGTTGAAGGATCCAAACAGCATATTTCCAGTGCCTCTCAGTGGAAAAATGCCTGTGATTTAAAAAAAGACCTTTCTACTGTCACTTGAGTTTCTTTTTTCATTGCTAGTTTGAGTTTGATGATGAACTTTGGTTTTAATGTACTTTGAATGTTTAAATTACTTTTACAGCAGTGGAGAGGCATCTGGTTGTATTTTGTAATGCTATAAGGTCAAAATGACGGTTCCACTAAGAAAAGCAACAAAAAAAGTCAGGTTACAAAATTCCCTACACCTTTATCTGGGCATGGGTTGAGGATTTTTTTAATTTATCGGTGGTTTTAATGTTTAGCTCTGTTTAGATCAGTGGTTTTATTCCTACATTTATGATACCTGACTGTCTACTTTACAGGAAGATACTTCTGCGGAAAGCAAAGCTTCATCAAAAACTTTAGAGGAAACAGTAGGCAGCTTAATTCCCTCTTCGTTTGATGGTAGCGGTAAGTGCTCCAAACAAATGATTTTGCTGTATTTTAACTACTCGCATCTTATCAGTTTGGAAAACTAAAGTGTTCTGAGGAGCTGTTGATATGTAAAGTAAAAAAGGAATTAAACAGCAAGCTCATTACAAAAGGAAAAAAAAAACAAAGAAAGCTGTATCAGTTTATTTCAAATGACATGACCACTTAATAGCTCATTCGTGCTTAGATTTTCATCAGTAGATCAAAACTGGGATTATCTTCCTTCTCTGTTGCTTCATTGATACAGCAAATATTGCTGTAGTTGCCTCCCATGTTTAAGAGCAGAGAAAGTAACACATATTGATTATTGGAAGTCTGTTGAGTCATTTTCAGATTTTTTCAAGAATAAATGCGAGGTAAATATTTGATCAGTCTTGATAAGCAGATTTGTTTTAACTAGCCGGCAGTCCAGAGTCTAGTATGTACCTAAAAACTTTGTGGCCTATATTATTTCTGTCAAATCTGTAAAAGGATAGCTGTGGAGATCTGTGATGCTGAAATATCCCTTTTTATTTTGTCTACCTGTAGTCTGGCTGTGGGGATACAGAACTTTTTTTTTTTAATTGCCACACACTATCCGGTGGCTAGTTTCAAGTAAGTAAGTATTTAAATTTAATCGAAATACTTAAATCCAGATTTGTCTGAAAAAAAGGTTCTGTTCAGCAGGACTCTGCCTTGGAGGTGTTAAAGGCATTATGCATTAGATTGTCTAAGTGACTCTGAATGGACTTCTGTGTATACACAGACATGCACCTGTGTGGAGAGTTTGGTCTTTATCTTCCCACTGACTTCAGTAAGGATTTAGAAAGGACAGGTTGATCTGCTGAAGTGCCTTGAAGGGCCCTCTAAAGATAGTTATTCCACAAACTTTAAAGTCATCTGGTAATATTTTTTCCCCCAAACGAATATTATATTTGGGGAACAAAATATTCCCCCCAAAACACTATCCTCAGTTCCTATCCCCCAGAATAAAGTAACAGTTTGTGGTCGGTTGACTGCAGTCAGACTCCCACCCTCTCTCACTCTCCTTCCTCAGCAGGACAGGAGGAGAAAATATGATAAAAAAAGCTTGTGAATGAAGATAAGGGTAGGGAGATAGCTCACGAGTTGCCCATCATGGGCAAAGCAGACTCAGCTTGGCGAAGATTAATTTGGCGCCAATTAAAAATAGGGTGGGATGGTGACAAAGACAAAACTAAAAACACTTTCTTCCCACCCTCTCTTCTTCCCAGGCTTATCTTCACTCCTTTGAGCTACACCGGGGGATGGGGATTGCAGTCAGTTCACAATAGCTCCTCTCTGCCGCTCCTTCCTCTTTAGGGCTGCAGGGGGACAGCCTGCTCCAACACTCAGAACACCTCCTCCCCCTCCTTCTTCACTGACCTCGGTGTCTGCAGGGTTGTTTCTCTCACATTTTTTCTTACCCCTCCCTCTTGCAACTCTGCACAGCGGGTTTTTTTTTTACCCTTTCTTAAATATGTTATCACATAGGCACCACCAGCGTTGCTGATGGGCTTAACTGTGTCTGGCAGTGGGTCTGTTTTGGCGCTGGCTGGGGCTGGCGGTGTCCATCTTCTCACAGATGCCACCCCTGCAGCCTCCCCTGCTACCAGAACCTTGCCATGTAAACCCATTATGCTATTTAATTGGTCAGTGAAAATTCTTCTCATTCTTAAAGAAAAATGTAGATTTTGTTCTGTATTTGCTGTGTGTTAGGAGTATTTACAAAATTAATTTAAATGTGAGTTCTTTCAAAACATTGATACCTCTGGGTGGTAGTGGGTGAAATTCATGTATGCTGAGGCACCTTAGGAAGTCTCTCAGCTGGTATATATGTCTGTAAAACTGGGAAGTTTTTACAAAGTAGAAAGTGCTGATATGGCCTTGTATGTGAAAGCTGTATGACTTGAGTGGGATAAATATTAAAGGAATTTTGTATATACATGTAGCAGAAGATCATTATTTTAAATAAAAATAGTTTGGATAATGAGCATGGGATTATTTGTAAGTCATTAGTATGACACAGTGTAGATTTCCAATTATAATTTAATTGGGCTAAATGTGCTGGAGTATATAGGGACTAGTTACAATTCTAGAAAGCTTTCTGGAGAAACATCTGAGTGTCTTATTTCAGTCCTTCCTCAGAAGGAATATGGCTGTCTGCACTATTTGCTAGTCCTTGATCAATTCATTACTGATCCTTTTTCTTTTGAATATTTGAGAAGTATTTTTGAGACTTCTTTGTATATCACTTTTTTCCCAACAGTGTTACCTGAAATACCTGCAGACGGCTCTGCTCAGCCACGTGTGTCTTGGGCCATGGTACTTTCACAGCCCCCAAAGAAAATTGTGTCTTCACCAGCATCTGAAGATCTTTCCAGAGGCAAAGGGAAGCAGGATAGTGAAGCAAAGGTACTTGAGGATTGTCTGCTCTAAACTAATTTCTGTCACTCTGTGATTGTGTCTCTTGATGTGCAACATTGCCATTTTTTCCTAGGCTCTGTACAGGGTCCACTTCTAATGTAGCTTTTAAGAAGTAATTTAAAGTTATCTTGTCCTTAGAATTTTTCTTCTCTTGTAGTGGAAGAGAGTTAAAAGGTGTCAAAAAGACAGTGCTGCTCCAGCAACACAAACTTCCAAAATAGCTGATTTGAATATATTACTTTTAGGCTGGACTTTTTTCAAATTCCTGACCCTCAGAATGAGACCTGAAACAAGGAACTCCTGCCTTATTTGGGTGGATATTTCCTACTGAAATCCCAGTAGTTCTGATAAGTTCTGATGACTGTGCAATGTGCTTCAAATGAAGAGTTTCTGCAGTAGCTCTGAATTTCTAAGAGATCTTGAATTTTCCGTGTCCACTTAATGTCCTAGCTGTTAAGATACCCTTTAGTTGTATAAGTGTGGTCACTTGCACTTATTTTGGCAGGTGGCATTGAAATAAATCAATTTCTATTGGTCATGCTTCGTGCTTTTTTTTCAGCAGTCAGAAACAAAAAATGATGCTAGTGAAACTGAGCCTGAAGAAGGGTCAGAAAAGAAGAAAAAAAAGAAAAGGAAGAAAAAAATGAAGTCATCCACTGATGTAGAGAAACCTCAAAATGAATCTAGTACTATACAGGAACCACCAAAGATTGAGGTACAGTGAAGAGGTTTTTGTTGTTGTTCTTTTAATTGTTAGGAGTGTATTGGAAGTCGGATGTTAACACAGCTTTGTACAAATTTAAGTTCAAATCCCATTTGTAGAGGATGTTGGTTCAGGTCCATTTCAGCTGAGGTGTTTGTCTGAAGCTACTGGTAGGGAACAGTTGTGCCATTTGACTTAGCATGTGTTCACTGAGCACAGAGGAGTGCAGAAGAGACTTAGCAGGAAATTTGTAATGATGCATCTGAGAGCCTGGATATTAACTGTTAACAATAAAAGTCAAATTTCCTAAATTGCAGAAAGCAAAGTGCACAAGGGACAGTGAATTTACTGTGTACAATTGTTTGCCACAATTTTAAGGAGTGTGATACTGGTATTGCAGTTCTACCAGTCTCACATTTGGAAGCAATTTCTATGGAACACAGTTGTCACTGTTTACGTTCCTGACTGTTAATTCCAGGTTTTCTTCAAATTCATATAGCTGTAATATGCATATTAGTATCTTGATACTTTTGTGTATCAGTATCGTGAAGGCTTTAGACTCTCCCATGTTAGAGAATTGTATGATCCATGGTTTAACAGTGCCTCATTGAAAGCCCAATACAGTACAGCTGTGCTATGTACATGTGTTGATGTATGTGTTTGATCTAGTGTGATCTAGTGTATGTAACATTCAGGTTGTGAAATGATAGCATAAAGAAGCCTTCCTGCCTGGCTTCTGTTCTGCTCAATGTTCCATGTTCAAATGTACAGAACTGTGGCCGCATGTTGTTTTCATTGTGTGGTTCATTGTCCTTGAACACACAGAGCACAAAAAATGACTGTTTGCAATACAGACTTCTTTATTAGAGAATGATGGGTAGAATCAAAGACCTGCAGGTTTTTTCCCTAGTGAGAACGTTCCCATTCTTACTATATGCTACCCTACATCTGAACAGAAAGACAATGGCAGGAGTCATGGAAAATAGTAGGAAGGTACTGGGACTATTGAAGACAAAAATGAAAAAAAAGGACATAGAATCATGGGACAGGACATACACATTGCACTGAAATCCATGATGTGGCTGCAGCATCTGTTGTGGCAGTGGGGGACAGCTTTCAGACCCTCCTGGTGTGCTGGGAATGCTTATTTGCTCATCAGTTTAAAAAAATGGGTGAGACACTTAAATAATGCTTTTGAAATAGAAGAGCATGAAAGGATCATACACACAGAACTTCTGGGCACCCAGGAGATTTAAGAAGGTTCTGCTATGTGCACCAGCTCACTGGAGCAATATATTGGATTGCTTATTCCTTTTATAAAGGTCACTCATTTATAGACATTGTTAATGAGCATAAATGGATGTGCTTGGGGAAAAGTAATTCTGTTTTTCCATAGACCAGTGATAGGCTCTGAGCTAGGTATTTTTCCTGAGGAAAAATGAAGCTGCTACTGATAATTGGGTTAGTGCTGATAGTACTGGTCAAACATGCAAACAGTGCTGGGAGTTATTAGAAAAATAGAAAAGATAATGGATTATGACAATACATAAATCTAGGACATGGTACAATCTAAGTACAGCATGGATTTTGTTTTCTTGTCTTTCTGCTACTCCTTAAAAAAATAGACATAACTTGAACTAAAGAAGATAGACAAAGGGCTCAAAAAATAGTCAAAGGGATGAAGCAATTTCTGTAGGAGGGAAGACTGAATAAACCAGGACTTCTTAGTTTGCAAAGTAGACCGCTAAGTAAGAATCAGAAGTGACAAGGAAATAAAAAGGAATTATTTGATCTTCCTCCTGATTTTGTTTGTCTTCTGGTTCTTAGACGTGATGAGTTAAGAGTAAATATAAGGAGGTGAAATGTCACACTAAGTGCTAGATTTTAATTATTCATTTTGCTACAGGATGTTGCAAATGCCAGAAATTTGAATTCAAGAAGTGATTGGACAGACTAAAATAAATTTATTCTAGTGAAGGCTATTTAAATGCGAAGGTGCTGTCTATGGTTGAAGAAATCCCTAAGCTGGAAGAGTGTGTTTGTGAAATGTTTTTCCCTTTCTTGCAGTTGTCTTTGGCATATTTCCAAGCTTCTTTAAAAATAGTTCATTGGGTGAGGTGTGTCTGTCCTTATGCTAGAGCTTCTTAACTTGGGCTGTTCAAATGAAGTCTTTCAGGCTGCAGAAGTAGTGTTGGTGTGTTCAGTAGTATTGTATCACAACTGAACAGGCCTCTCAGAAAGTGGGAGGAGAAGCAATAGAATGAAAACCAAGCTGGTGGATCAGGATCATTATGACTGAGGTAAAGGATATAAGGTGACCAGTGTAGAGCAAGCTCCAGCCTGTCTGCACTTAGTTAATCCGGAGTCTGGATAATGTATCCTCTGCTAATAAAATTTACCCTTGTGTCTAAGCCTACATAATCACTTGAGTGATTTATATGTTTATTTCCATAGTGTAGTAAAGACCCCTTGTTGTCATTTAGCCTGGCAGGCAGCTAAACATCACACAGCTGCTCACCCATCCCAGTGGGATGGGGGAGAGAATCAGAAGGGCAAAAGTAAGAAAACTTGTGGGTTGAGATAAGAACTGGGTTTTTTAATAATAATGTAATGAAAAGGAAAACAATGAGAGAGGGAGAGAAGCAAAACCCAGGGGAAAAACAAGTGATGCAAGCGCTCACCACCTGCCCACCGATGCCCCACCAGTCCCCAAGCTGTGATCCCTGCCCCCTGGCCAACTCCCCACAGCTCATATACTGAGTATGGCATCATATGGTATGGGATATCCTTTGGCCAGTTGGGGTCAGCTGTCCTGGCTGTGTCCCCTCCCAGGTTCTTGTGCACCTGGCAGAGCATGGGAGGCTGGAAAAGTCCTTGACTAGTGTAAGCACTACTTAGCAACACCTAAAAACATCAGTGTGTTATCAACGTTGTTCTCATACTAAATCCAAAACACAGCCCTATACTAGCTAGTAGGAAGAAAATTAACTCTATCCAAGCCAAAACCAGGACACCCTTCTGCCTGCCCTTTTTGTTCTTCACTGCTCGCATGTTTAAGGCAAAATTGCACAACTGGGGATTGTACTGGAAGAAGAGGGAAGTTGTTTGCAAGGTTGTTAAATGATCTGAAAAATGCTCCTTTAGGAGCCATTTACATCTAATTATTTGTATCAGCTGACAGCAATAACAAGCTGCTGTTGGAAGCATTTCTCTTGTAAGCTCTTTCAGCCCTGAATTAGCTGCTGCATAGATGACGTAACCATTGCAGTGCTGATTATAGTTGGTGGCACAGCACTTGGCTTCTGAATTTTTGTACAGTGAAACAAATTATGATGACTCTTTGGAAAGCAGGGATAAAATCGTTTGAATGTAGGAAAACTCAGTTCTTGGAAAATTGTCTTCTGATTTATTTGTTTAGGATGCTGAGGAGTTTCCTGATCTGGCAGCTGCTTCTGATAGGAGAAACAGACTAGGAACTCAGAAATCATCATTTACTCCTGCTGTCAGAAAGCAGTCTGAAGTAAGTAATCTTACAACATTATGTGAATGATAAGAAAATAAGCAGAAGACTGCAGGTTTTAAATGAGACTAAAGGTGAAATTCTTTTGACTAAATGTAGGTGCTTATGATGTGGGGCTCTGCCCATGGCAATCCCCTTAGATACTCTGCAAACAGTGAAGAGCTACTCACTGTATTCAGTAGATTCATATAATTCCAAAGCAGATGCCTTTTTTGGTCTCTGAACTGCCACTTAAACTCAGAGCTACTAATTCAGATATAGACACCTCTGCTGTGGGCACTCGAAGTTAGTTGAGATTAATTCTGTTTATGTGGCTTATTTTTCTGCAGGTAGTGTTCAGGTTTAATTTTGCATTTCATAAAAATAATAGTAAGACTCTTTCAATTTCTGCCTTTGCTGTTTGTTGATATAAACAAATGAGCATCTGAAGAGCATAACATTTTGTTCTCAAGCTGTGCAAGGGTAAGAATTTGAGTCTAACAAGCTATTGTTTTTACATGGGTGAATTGAATCCCAAGGATTAATTTGGAAATTCATTCAAACATGGGAATGAAGCCCAAACATAAGACAGACAGAAGGATTGGAAATATGATTGTTCTTGCAAAGCAAATAACATAAATAATAAAGGTGATATAGGTTACTGTTTCTTTGAAACTAGTTTTGCTGCTAGAAATTTTTGTCCCTTGTTTTGTTTAACTGTGAATATATTAGTGGTTTTAAAGAAAATAAAACAAACAAACAAAAACCCAAAAAAGCCCCACCAAAACAAAAAACCAAACCCGTTGTTTGCTTTGAGGCAGTAAATTGCATTGAGAAATGAGCAGCACAGTAATTGCCCAAACCAGATTTGTTACAAAGAAAATGTTATACAGACTTGCACCTCAAATGAGAGAAACCTGTTAGCTTTGTAGGCATTAAGTGGGATATAACCTCTCAAAACTTACACAAGTTCTAGAGACGTGATCATTAAGCCACTTGCACTCCTCTAACAAATATTCGAAGATGAAGCTGCCTTGCTGTTTTTTAATTCCAAATCTGAAAAAAAAGAAGGAAATCATGAGTCTGATTAAGTAGTATGGCAGCCAATAAATGATCACACTTTTAGAAGGCCAAAATAAGGTTTACCCAGAGTCTTCTGTTCTCCGGGCTGAAAATCCCAAACTCTCTCTGCCTTTTATCATGGGAGAGGTGCTCCACCCCTCTGCCAATTTTTGTGGCCATCCTCTGGACCTGCTGTTACAGGTCCATGCCTGTCTTGTGCTGGGGACCCCAGAACTGCACACAGAACTCCAGGTGGGGTCTCATGAGAGCAGAGTAGAGGGGGGAAAATCACCTCCCTTGACTTGATGGCCACTTTTTTTATGCAGCCTGGGATAGAATTGGCTTTCTGGGCTGTCAGTGCACATTGCCAGTTCATGTCCACTTTTTCACCCCCCAGTACCCCCAAGTCTTTCTCTGCAGGGCTGGTCTCAATCCCTTCATCTCCCAGTTTGTACTGATGCTGAGGATTGCCCCAACCCAGGTCCAGAACCTTGCACTTAGCCTTGT
>VZTV01015774.1:0-46537 GCA_013400875.1 Anhinga rufa
GATTCTGTGATTCTGTATTTTGTATTTTCAAGAGGCTGAGGGACTGCTGCTGGTTGCTGGATTTGTGTCTGGTTGATTTCTGGAGGGCTGTGCTAAGTGTAGGCCCAAGATGTGGCCTTTGCAAGCTTCCCTGCAAACTGAAGACATGTTTGGATATAGAGATTTCAATATAATTAAGATTTGAACACCATGTGAGTTTCTTGCTGTGAGGAGCTTTATTCAGCTCCTCTGATTAGATCAAGATTTAAATACTTTCAAGTTATTCCATATATTTGACCTTCCACAACTTGTGTTCCAAAGAAATAGCTTTCAAAATACATCTTTCAAGAGTAGTAATGTTTGAAACAAATTCATCTGAAGCTTGTTGCCCTGGCAGCTGTCTGAAATGTGGGTCAAGTCTGACATCAAGTGGTCAGACGGACTCTGTTCCCAATGGGACTATTAGCATAGTGCTGTTCCTGGTGTCTTTTAAGAAGAACCTCCCCCTCCACTTTTTCTCTCCAAGTTTTTTCTTCTGTTAACATGATTTCTCAGTGCTCCTCCTACTTCGGTTTCCACCAAGGTCATGAGTGTCATTGCTGACTGCTGAAGAATCATATTAGTCTTGCATTAGATATTGCAACTGCTGAATCCGTCAGCAGCATGATCGTGTAAGTCTTCTTGACGTGGCAGGGCAGTGTAGATAAGACCTTTACACACTCTGCTTTGTTTCCCCAATATATTCTAACAAGACCTGTCTTTTTAAAAACACTTTTGAGACACCAAGTTCGCCATCTGTGCAGATTTTGAGGCTTATCAATAACTGCAAGAGCACTTAGCACTCACACATTGCTTCCTGTTGTTAAAACACATTGAAAACACTAATTCCATTAATTCCCATCATTCCATGCTGAAGAAACTTAATAAAATTATTCATTTCATGCTATATGAGAGGAAGTAGGGAGAAAGACCAGAGACAATTTAAATATTTGACCTGAGACCTTAAGTTTTCCTAGATTCCCATCTCAGGTTCAGTCCTCTGGCATACTGAGATGCTACCTTCATGTTTTAATGGTATTTGTACCCATATTGACTCAGAAGCAGCTAAGGAAAACAAGTTCATGTTCAGACCCTACTGCTGCCTTCCTCCAGGGTGAGGAGTTATCCTTCAGCAGCCAGAGGGGACATTTTTCATCTCTCTTCTCAGTGATCAGCAGACTCAGTTTGGCCTGTTCAAACAAAAACAAATCACAGGTCATAAGTTGTACAATATAATATTTATATCTGCACAATTGATTCATTTTTCACTGGAGCATAAGTGTGTTTCTACACCCTATGCATAAAACAGTACAAAGATAAGCATTTCTGCATACCTTGTAAATGAGTCAGCAATGCAAATATGAATTTTCGGTTTCTCTCATAACTGCCTCAGCTTGGTAAGATAAGCCATGGCATTTGTGCCTCTGAGCCCCTCAACTACTTACTAGTAGGTAGGCACTATTGTTTAAATTAATCTCAGAGGTGAAGTCATTCACTTCAGTGTCTTTCCTTTTGGTGCAAATTTGGCTTTTTGGTCTGGAGCACTAGTTTCACAGAGACCTTAAGCTGGCATGAACCAGTACAGCTGCCAAAAAATACAGCCCTCCCCCTAGTTCATCATGGCTGTTTTCGCAGCTCCACTGTGAAGTGGATTGGGGAACGGTTATAGAAAAAAACCTCAAAAACACAAACAAAAAACCCCACCAAGGTTTCTGCACATCTAATTCATAATCTCATCCACTTTCCAGAGATCCATAGTAATTTAATTCAGTGCTTAACAGTGGTTTTATCCTCTGTGAGCAGAGCTCCCTGCTTGAACTGTGTTTCTTATGATAAAAAATAGTTTTTGTGTAAGGTAAATGATCACGGTTCATGTTCCCAGTGTGTTACCTGTCTCTGCAGCCCAGGTCATTGAGGAGAATGGGTATGTGGTGTCTTTGGTTTAAAAGTCCTATAGATGGCTTACCGGGGAATAGTTCAGAAATAAAGTGAGCTACATGATTAAGCCCTGTGTTTAAAAACCAGTACTGTAACTTTTTTTTTTAAACAGGCTCTATCTTAATGTATTTGGATATGTTTCAGTTGCCATTAATCTAATTTTAAGTTCATTATATTTAGTCTTCTATAATTTCACTGCCTAGATAAAATTGTGGTGAATCTACTAAATGTTAAATGCATGCTTGTGCATATATTTTCATGGATGGCTCCTAGTAAAATATAATTACTACAATATTATTATAATTTAGAATTGTTTCTGTTTAAATAGTTAGTGTGTGATTTGTACTAAATGATGCTATCAGTGAAGTCCCAAATCACACTATGACTAGTCCTAACACTGGTCTTGGGATCCATAGTGCAAGATCCATACAACGCTAAGAAGATGGTGTCCTTTCCCCCAAGGAGCTGGCATTTTAGAAGAGGTGATAAGGATAGAGGATTCAAGTAAATGACCACAGAAAGCAGACTTCAAAATAACTTGTCAAACATATTTTCAGATCACTTTCCAAGTTATAAGCCATAGGGGGCATGAAATGTCATGGCTGCAAGTTCAGCTCTGGGTAAATATAGGTTCCGAGTAAAACCTCATTTCATTTGCATTTCTATAATAGCCATCTATTTCTAATAAAATTTTTCTACTGAGTCACGAAATAGGCATTTTAACCAGATACAATTTTTTTTCTATTGAGTAAAGCTTAGCCACTGCAGAAAATCTACTGAATGGTACCGTGGAGTATTATAAATGGATATTTTTGCAAGGCACCTATTGATGCTAGACTGATAGGTGCACTGAGGTTCACACTGAAAAATAAATTTGGTGGCCAAATGGTAGAGCTATGACAAGCTACATCTTACAAGCTTTGAAAGGAATTTTGGCCAGATTCACAATTGTAGAGTTTATTGCAGCTCATACAAAATGTACAGTAATTTTAGACAAATCTGGGCATTTTTATACCGAACAGACTATTCAGCATAAGTGTGTCTATTTTAGCAAAACAAATCATTCTCTTGTTTAAAAACAAACCCAAAACACTACATATGTTGCAGAACTATACTTGCCATTCTTTATTTTAAAGTCATACACAAATGGCTTGTTCTGCTCTGATTAGCTTATTAGTTAATGTTGGATATGAAAGGCAGTTTTGGGGCATTGTCTGTCAACTTAGTGGAAATTAGGACAGTGAGTGCCTTCAATAGTCTTTGTTCATTAAACCATATCTCTGCAGATGTTCAGTGTTTTAATATTTCTTTAGCTGTTTTGAAGCATTCACATTTTTTCAGCTAACGAGAAATGTGTGACTTTGTATACTGTGCACGGAGTCACTTATTAAAGATGCAAAAGAAGTAGGCTTGTTACTTAAAGACACCTTTCCTCTGAATGTATTATACCCATAAATGCTAATACACATTTACAAGCCCTCTAAGAGTACGATGAGTGAGTTTAAATGATCTATAGAAATTTTTGCTCTCAGGAGAGCCCTGCGAGCATGTTCTTGCAAACCAAGAAATCATTAGTCCCATGGGGAATTTATCTGTAGCCAGCTGTGCTTTTTGTGTGAAGGGTTCATACACGAGTTCCCACTGCCAGCTTTTGGCTTAAATTGCTATAGGTGTTTACCAAAGTTAGTATAACGTGTATCTGCAGACAACTACTGAAAGGGCAGGTTATGTTTCTTGGTTAAATCTTTGATTATCTTGGAGTCAGAACTCCTAACTGACTGGCAAACTGGATGCTGTTGTAAATGAAAAGCTTTCTCTCAGTGGGGAAGCCAACAGACAGTTCTGACTGACACTGCGCTCTCGTCACTAGTGGAAATGCTGTATTTATTTAGAAATTAAAACAAAGACAGTTGTACATACTTGAAATGCAGTTTGGAGTAATAGGCCCGGCTGGGGATGACAAATGAGAGCTCTAATTGATTAGCTAGGGAAATGTACTTTATCTGCTTCTCTTTGGTGAGCTTTCTGTTGAATTGATCAACAAGGTGCTAGTGCTACTCCTTAAGACTAATTTCTTCTTCAAATCATGCACATCATTAGTCAACAGGATGGATGGAAAGGTGGTGAGGTAGTTGTTTGTGCTTCTAAATAGATATTCATTATGCATGTAACTGGATTTTGCTAGGATTTTTCATCTCCTCCTAACTCCAGTTTGTGTTGTTTACTTTAGCAATTTGCAATTTGGTTAGAAATTTGCATATGCATAGGTACTGCTGTTCTTGCTGGATAATCTAATGTGCAAATGTGTATGAAATTCAGAAGCCCTTTTTCATCAGCCTTACCCATTTTGACCAAGTCTTATCTTGAAAGTACAGATAATAACCAACAAGAAAGAAAAAATAGAATACCTTTGAAATATGTAGAATTAACTATTTATAAAAGGAAAGGTCACGTTTTATCTTGCTGCATACTATCATGTATTGTCTATACTTACATATAACAGTGTATTGCAGTGAAAATTAAGATAACGCTATAATGTGTAAAAATATTAGTTGGTAGTAATATAACTGGCTACGGGTACAATATGCTCTTTATAGAAACATAAAATAGACATAGGTTGATAGTACAAAGAAAGGGGCAGTTGCAGTAGTTCAGTATATTAAAAATGATAGCATATCAGATATGGCAATTACACTAGCCATCAATCTTCAATAGTTTGTGAAGAATACCGCTAAAATGCAGTGAGGCTTTATAAGATTTGTGATCACAGAGTGTAAAATATAACAGATGCTACAATATTTAGATGCCTGCTGGCATTTACTTTTACCCTACACAGCTCATTTCAGTTATATGAAAATTTTATGTGCTCTGTAACCTCAATGAAATAGAAACATATTTGTAAAGAAACCACAATGGAACATTTTCAATATATACACTACTTGATCTGTTTAATAAGATAAAAAAGAGAGAAAATGGCCAGTTAGATTAAATTACTATTAGTTTATTATTAAATTACTATTAATACAGAAGCCTTGATACATATGATGCCTTCTAATCTGGACTCTCTGCCAGATATGTATCACTCAGAACTGGTTGGAGAGTCCATGCAGCCGTTGTTCAGCACATGTTAAAGTCTTATGGGGGTGATCACTGGAAGTCAAAACAAATGAAATGAGACAGGACAAGAAAGTTCTTGTAGTTTGCTGTTCCTTTCAGCTGGGAAGCACGACAGACAGCTTTCTTTGTGAAATGTGAATCTTGCGTAATAACTGCCAAGGTTGCTGCAGTCTTGTGAGTCTGAAAATTACTGGAGGACTGTGAAATCGGGGCGTAAATATACTTGCTAATTAATACTGTCTTTTGGAAGGATGCCCAGAAGCGCCTCTCAGTATCAAGCTCTGTAAGTCGCCATGCTTATGCTCTTGTAGACAACTGTGTTTCATTGCACCACACCTCTGTTAGTTACCTTTTCCTAGCTTCCCCTGAGGCTACTGTATCACAAACATTTAATAGCTGAGTATGTCTGATGTAATTCTGGTAATCACTGAACTTGTTGTACTAAAAAATAAATGAATTAAGGTCAAAGATATACTCTCGAACTTGAGAAATGCTCCCAAGGCTTGACCTTGTAGATGTCTGACACAGTATTTGGTCAGGCGGAAGAATTCGCTCAACCCAAACTTCCAAAGGGACACCAAGACTTGTAAAAGCATTTGAACTGGCAGTTTGTCCATATGGCATTTGGCTTGGTTCCCTTTCAGTTTTAGGTTTCATGAACTGGTTTCCCATGTGATAACCTGGCACGTCTACAAGTGCTGGGCCTGTAGGAAACCAAAAGGCTCTGGCTGTTTTTCAGGGAGGGATTATAACACAGCCCTGTTCAAAAAGCCACAGTAACTCTTGTGTAACTGTAAGTTACTCCTTTTTATCAATAATATTTTGATATTGTCAAGAGGAGTCTGGCTCTTACTGAGGTTAGTGTCCAAATTTTTTCCTAATCCAAAAATTTGACTTCTCACCAGCACTGCTTACAACACATTTAGACCATTTGTATTTTACCTTTTGCAGCAGCTTACTGTTTCTGGTTCCTGTTTATGAATCAGATCCCTTGACACATGTGGAACCAAAACATTTTTTCTTCCTTTACTAGCCCATAAATTGTGGTACAGCAGAAAGCATGTCACTTTGAGTGTGTCTTATGGAAACAAGATATACTTGGGCTGTGGATGATATTTCTCCTATGAGCTCGAGTTCCTTGAGCTTTAAAGAGCCACATCAGAGGCTCTTCCCTCCTGTACAAGTTTAAGGTACTTCACTGCAACTTAACAATACACATGGTAGCCAAGGTACACTGTTGCTATTCATCCAAGCTGCATGTTCTGTAAATCAAAGCAGTATCTTGACATTGCAGAGGTGGTTAAAAGCAATTTTGTGGTTAAACTTACTATCTATCTCACCTGCTCGATACATACAAACAGCACAAGCACATAGCCACAGCTAAATCTGTTAAATCTAAGGTCTGGCTTTTCTGCTGCAAAGCAAACAATCGTTTTCTAGCCTCAGAAACCAAGTTAGGAAGTTAGCAAGCAGTATAATTCCATTTTGTGCTTCTGCAAAATCAAACAAATTGCATCGAGATCAAGGTCATAAGGCATATCAATTTCCCTTTGAGAAGGCTTAAGTTGATTCTATACATGTCAGACAATATTGGACAGTGTATTCATTATAGTAATTTTGAAATGTAATCTAAGCTTATTTGAAAATACAGGTGTTTAGAAGTTGTTTGTGGTTAAAATATGTTTTTATCATAGAGTTAGCACTGAAATTGGTGAAGTCTTTGATGCGAGTGGACAAGGAGTGTAAATAAACAAACCAGTTTAAAGAACTTTCATCTGTAGTACTCCTTGTTGCATTAAAATTATTCTCAAAATGCAGACAGTTATATGAAATACATGAAAATGTATTTTTTTTAATAGCCAGAGAATCAAAGTCAATGCCTGCACTCATGCCATCTCACCTGGCATATGAAAAATACAATTGTGCACAGAGATATAATATGTCAGGGCTGTTAAATGTCACTCACTCATCTCCGGTGACTGCAGTGTATTTGATGGCTGCGGTACACCTGGTCAGAGCGGGAGCAGTTCTGCCTGCAGTTTCTAGAGGCCACTGTGGCTTCAGGCTGATGAGATGTCATCTCTGCCCTTCCTATGGTTGCTGTCCCTGGTGCTCCATCCAAGCAGTGATTTGCCCAGGTGGCACTGGCAGCAGCAGCAGATGGCATGGCAGGTGGTGGTCAGAGAAGTTGGAGAAGTGTTTTGATATTCTTCCCAGGTGCCCCAGTTCCTTCACCAGAGCCTTGTCCAGTAAAGGTGAAGGAGAGTTTGATCCCCGCCCTCCAAACTATCCCAGCTCCAGGGGGATGCTCCCTCCCAGGAAGCAAGTGATGTTCCCTATCATCTTGACTCACCTACCTCCTGCCTGCTCAGAATACAACCACATGCAACTCACTCAACCCATCAGCTTCCATCCTACAACTAGCTATGACTAGTTGTATGTACTAGTAGCTGCTAGTAGTTGTTGTATGGATAGCTGCCTATGACTATGAGCCTCACTGCTACCTCTTTTTAGGATCCCTCAGGCTGATGATCAAGATATCCATCTCTCTACTCCTTGGGCCTCTTCCATTTCCCCAGTCCAGCCCCAAAGCCTCAGGATCTCTCTCAGCTTAGCCATTTGCCTAACCTCTGCAAGCCTCTTGCTTGGTAGCTGTGCTCCAGGAAAGGTGCAGCTATAGGGGAGCTAATGCAGTATGTAGCACTCTAATTCTGGATCTGCGAGTCTGGTCCCCTGAGCATCACTCCATTGACTTCAGTGGGTTTCGTATGAGGCCTTTATTCAGATAATATGCTGGAGTAAATCTGTTACTCAGAGATCACATCCCAAGAGGCACAGTTTGCCCTGCTTCATATTCCATGACAAATCCATTCTGAATCCTTTTATTATTAACAATAGACAGCAAATTTTGATCTCAGGGTTCCTGAGGTAGAGTCAGTGGTGTCGGTGTAATTTAAATCAAACCTGCTCTTGCAGGTCTAAGTGAGTTCTAAAGATTTTATCAGTGCAATTTCCCTGTGCAGCTGGGCAAGCTAGCGCATAATTAGAGATAAGAGCCAAGAACCTTAGAAGTGCAAGAGGTGTAACTAACCTTTGCTAATGAAGGATATCATGCAAATAGCATTTGATATTTGTGTGTATCTGATGCTACAACTGAACCAGGGATAGTTGCTCAGTGCTTCATGATGACTTCTGTGATGATATAGGCCTTTCCTATTGAAAGTGTGATTGTGACAAGTATTGCATAGATTCAAGGGAAAAAAGATTCTGCCTGTTGAATAACAACAAACCTGCCCTCTCTTTAAATTAGCTCAACCTTTCCCACTAAGAAAAGCAC
This sequence comes from Anhinga rufa, assembly GCA_013400875.1. NCBI lineage: Eukaryota > Metazoa > Chordata > Aves > Suliformes > Anhingidae > Anhinga > Anhinga rufa. The sequence continues at coordinate 8,411 of VZTV01015774.1, forward strand.
TAAATGGTAACTACTTCCTCTGCAAACAGAGTAGCAGCATTGAGATTTTTGCTCTTTGTCTGTATAAGTTCCTATGAGGCTGTGCATGCCCCAGACATGCAAGACAGTGGAAGTGGTCAACGGAAAATAGCAATTGTTCCTAAAGTCAATTTTATCCTAAATTCCCTGAGAATAATTATGACCGCCTGTGTTTGCCGTTGCTCAAAACCAGCTCTCTGCTGCTACAATTCCAGTAATTTGAAAACTTCAAAATCTACCCAAATTTCTTCTAGTTCTTTTTAAAGCTCTCCAAAGAAGGCACGAGGACTAATGCAAGTCTGTCTTAGGAGCTTTTGCTACTAGGAGGCAAGGTAAGATGTCGGTAAGGTTGGGCTGTGTTAGTGCCAAGCATTTTGATAAGATTGTTAATAGTATCCCTGTGAGTCCAAAGGTCTTTTGTAAAATCATCGTTACTCTCATGATACTGCAGACGTGGATGTAATATGCATGACTTAATGTGTACTTGAAGGTATAAGGTACAGTAAGTGTATTGTATATATAGTTAATGTGATGGTTTGAATCATCAGCAGGCTCTGTAGCATTCCCCAAGATAATATCTTCCAGCCTTTATTGGTAGGATGATATTGTGCCAGGTCAAGGAGACTGTATAAACAGATAACAAATTGCTGGCAAGATTTTTCTTTGTTTGAGCGTTTCATAGAAGTAATTCAGAGTAATTCAGGTTGGAAGGGCCCTCAGGAGGTCTCTAGTCCAAACTCCTGCTCAAAGTGGGATCAGCTCTGGGGTCAGACCAGTCTGCTCAGGGCTTGATCCAACTGTTGACCAGGACCCCCATGTCCTTTTCTGCAGTGCTGGTCCCCAACCTATATTGTTTCTGGGGTTTATCTGCATTTGTCTTTGTTGAATTTCATAAGGTTGGAATATTCCTCCAGCTTGCCTAGAGGGCTCTGCTGCGTATGCTTGGAATTTTTCCTGTAGCTTTATAAGCATCTTTTAATTTATCTATTTCATTTTACTTTGCTGTCTCATTGTCCAGATGAAATCAATTCCTTATTGTCAGAATTTTTCTTTTTATACCATAGTCATTGGTTTCCTTTTAGAGCTTTTTAGAAAGTTAGTGCATGTGAGCTGTAATTGTGGGTGACTGCTCAGTACTACCCATGCTTTCTTGCCTTCTGAAGAGAGGAGTGAATTGCAGGACTACACCAATTGTAGTTACATTGGTGGTGCTTTCTACCCTTATGATTTCTCTCCTGTGATCTCATTAGCATTTTGCAAACTCAGAGCATTTCTTCTAGTTTGTAGTTTGTGCTCATGTAGGCATAAGTATCCTGGGAGCAAAATACCTTATTCTTGGCCAAGATAATTATGTGGCCTCTCTATTACAAGTAGTTGATCGTCTCCTATCTTCAACATCTCAGGAGGATTTGATTAAAACAGGAAAGTGCTATTATTTCCATTTTACAGATGGTTAAACTAAAATCATCTGAGGCTTGAGAGATCTGATACCCCAGATGAATGCCTTAACCACTGGTATATCCCCGTTCTTACCTTAGCCTGTTTGATACTGGAGTAAGTCTGGCACAAACTGTTGGCTGTATGAAGCCTGCTGTAGGGTGGGAGAAACAATCAATTGATTCAGGAGCCACAGCTACTATTTAACAGTGTGCATCAGGAAAATCTGCAGGAATTAAGTTAGAGTAATGCAGGTATAGCTGCCTCAATCTCTTCCACAGACCTCCAGAGAGCTGGGATTGTATACATACATTTGTCCATAAATGGCAAATCTTAAATGGGGAAAAAAACCCAAACAAAATAAAACAAAACAAAAAAGTCAAGAGAAAAACCCATCCAGTGAATATAACATCTTTTCTGAACAATGTTAGATTTATTTTCTGTTGAAAAGAACTTCCTTTTTCTGAACTATAAACTCTTTTGGAGAATAGCCATCTCTATTAAAATCTGTTATACCGTCTAGCACAATGTGTCCTAGTCTGTATGGGCTACTCCACTATTAAGAATAAGGAATTATAGTATAAGTTTAGGACAAGAAAGTGAATAAACAGCCTGTAAAGGGTAAATTTCCTTTGCTCTGAAAGATCTGCCAGAGCTGAACAGCTACAGAGGACTGAGAGTAATATGCAAAAGATACTTTTTGTACTCATCAGTGTAGGGATGACTGTGATACACAGAGGAATGCACTCCCTGTGCTGTCAATTACAGCATATTATTGCCTGCTGTCCTGTGCAGCTGAGTCGAGTATCGTGATACGCAGCACCAGTGTGAGCAGTGAGGGCTGGTTGATATTTTATTAGCTGTCAGTAGAAAATTGTTTTGCTTGTGCAATCAGAAAATGAAATACAATGAAGACTCTTAAGAAATATTTGACAGTGATTTGAAACAGAATCCTAAAAAAAGGAGGGTATCAATACTGTATACAACAAACAGAACTAATAAATAGGGGCAATAGATTTATTATCTGCACTTGGCAGCCTCCAAACTGAAGGTTCTTGTCCAAATGCTGAGTCAAAACCAGGAAGCATTATTTCTTTGTCTGAGATGTTTCTATTGTGGCCTGAAATGTGGGCAGCAGCCAGAGCTGGTCTTCAGAAGAGGTTCTGAAGAAGTGTTGGATCTGTATGAGGAGCGGACCCAGGCAGACCCTCAAAATTGACATCATGTGGCTGGATAGCTTGGTCTACAGATGTGTTCCTTGCACATTACTTAGCATTCCTGACTGCTGTCAAAAAGCTTCAGTTTAGGCCCACCGAAATAGAGAAGTGTATTAATGACAAAGTAGCTAATGAGAAATGCCAGAGTTTCTAATAAATGTTGTTCAGAGAGGTTTACTCTGATTCTTTTTCTGATTTTTATTGGAAAATTAATATAATTAAAGAAGTCTGGTTAAATTTGCTCAGCTTTTTGTGTGTCATCAGTGGAACTGTGAAACACCTACTGAATCTTTAACTAAGTGTGTGGAGATACATAACCCTCAATCAGCCCATACAGCTGCCACCACAGCAGTGCTATAGGCAGGGCAGTTTGTCACTACTAAGTGATGAAGAGCCGGACGATCCCACTCTGACTTTCTGACTTTGTCATCCATAGGTATACATGTTATATCAGCAGGCTGAATAATCCAATCAGATTTCATTGCATTGATTGATTTTATTAACCATTTCAAGTGGCCTTAAAATGTTTGGACTTTTTTCCTCACTATTTGAATTGCAAAACATATTTGCTTGAAATTTGAGGATGTTTATGTACATATTGAGATGTCATATAAGGACCTAGATGTACGCTCTACATTTAAATTTAAGTCTTGGAAAATAACATAAAAATATTTCTTTTGGTTTTAATTTGAAAATCTATGTTCCTTTCCTAGCTATTTTTGAGGAATGTAGTGATGAAATGTTAATTGAGGTTTTTCATTAAATTACTACAGTCTAAACAAATCTCAGAGAAAGAAGAAACTGTAAAAATGTTCTAATTGTAAAAATGTATCTTGGCATCCAGCCACTGGGTTGTGTTGTGGAAGGCAGTGCCATCGGTAGGCCGAAGTGTAAGGATTGCTAGGACCTGCATGCCAGCAGCCATGTTACCTACAAACAATGCTACAGCCTCATTATGCCAAGCAGTCCAACGTAACCAGCAGTAAATTATTACATGAAAAGCTTTTCTCTGCCCCTCTTTTGGACTGGGGGTAGGTCAGTGCACTATGCCTCTTGGCCTTCTTGTGGTCAAAAGCACAAAAGAGGCCAAGAGGCCAAATGAACTATGCATTTGTTATGAATGATTTAATCTTGCTTTATGAATCTTTAGGTTTTTTCCTCAGCTCTAATAGACCTAAGTAGTTCTGGAAGCTGTACTCTCACATGCTACAAAAGCACTATTTCAGTAGCAGACTTGTTTGCTGCTGAGAAAATAGTTGTTAAGAAATCATATAACAACCACTGCTGATCCCTAAAGGGGATTGCTTCTCCCACTAGCTATTATCTAAATTGGATGTTTTCTGGAAAGACAAGCTGAATAAATAAAATAACGCTAGCAAGGCTGGAGTGCTAAGGATTCAAAGATTCTGACTCCTCCATTTTAATGTTAGTGTAACTCCACTGAACTCAGTAGAGTTATTCTGGCTTTAAATGTAAGCCCTGGGGCCCAAAACACTGTGGGGAAAGAAGCTGTCTCCTCCCAACTGAACAAGGGAAAGGCCACAGCGTGACTTTATTTACATAAACTGTCTACCAGATGGAGAGAAACCCTGGGGAAAGGCAGGCAGTCCCTGCCCCCATCCCTCCTGAAATGTAGGACATGGGAGAAGACTCTATTTCATAAAAGCATCTACCTAATTTCTTCCTGTGGCACCCTAGGAGTCACTTATGCATTTCAGAATTGTTTGCTTAGTGGGAATAAACTGTCTAAGAGGGGAACAACATTTCAGACCAGACGAACTGAATCCCCTTGATGTGGATTTAACTCATTGAGTCCATGCACTGCTGGGCCTGTGCTGAGGACCCATCTTCATTAGAAAGACTTCTTGATTGGAAAGAGCAGCAGCAGAGTTAGGTCCTGCCCTTTAGCTACTCCATATATTGAAACCATTTGAGATCTCAGCTTCGTTAGGGTGCAGAGTATGCGAGCTGGCCTGGAACAGGAGAGGCTCGCTGGGCATGCACCAGCCGCTGCACTGGCAGTCAGCAGACAAGGGATGGAGGAGGAAGGGACGCTCCCCTGTTGGAGATTGTCAGTTTTAAAAGTTGGTGTGGGGTTAACATGTTCCTGCCTTACAGTGCTGATTTTTATTCATATAGATGTAGTCTTACTGTGTGTGCCAAAGCTGATTTTTCCTCATCTTCTAAATATTATTCCCCCTGTTTCATATATGGCCTTGGAGTTTGTGCAAGGTTACACTGCCTTTGGAGGACACGAAGGATAGGCAGTCAGTGATCCTACTATTCAAAGGGGGTTTGAACCTGTTGCATTTGTTAGCTTTAAGATCTGACATGTTTGTGCTGCCTCTTGTTGCTGTAAAACACCTGTTAAAGGAGTTCTAAAACTATGAAGAAGGTGGAAGGTGAGTGCGCTCTGCTGCCTGGCACAAGGCTGCTGAAAGGGCTTAGTTGCTGCTCTGAAACTGGGGAGATATGCTGGAGGAAAAGGCAGAGTTTGCACCAGTGAGTTTAAAAGGCTGTGTAGACTCAAGGCTACACAGCTATGGAAGCAAAACTGGATTTTGACTTCCTGAGAATGAGGCCAATATCATGGCATCAACTCTTCAGAGTCCTTATTGCCTCCCCAGGACAAAGTGATGTGAAGGGCAGGGATTTCCTACCCTCCAGATGATGAGTTCAGCAGGAACCCTGCTCATTACTGCAGATAACAAGCAGGTGCTGGAAAAGCCAACATCCTTCCCCTGCCTCCAGCTCCCAAGGCAGCAAGTTCAGCCAACTTGTCCATTCCTCTTCCTCGCAGCACAGTAGTTGCCACCGTGTGCCTTTCCCTCAGTGCCAGGGACCAGTCGTCAGGGGTGGTAGCTGGGGGGAATGCAGACTGCAGCCTCCAGCCCTGGGTATAAGACAGACTCAGGAATCACCCTTCAGGAGAGCTGAGGAGGGGTAAAGGTACTCTGAAGTTTGCAGAGCTCCAGTTCTGATGCTTCATCCTCACAGCATACAGGCTCTGAGTTTGGAAATCAGGGTAACACTTGGCTCTTGCAGCTGCCTGACCATATTTTCCTTGTTCTTGCTCCCACAACAGCTTCAGTCGAGGTCAGCAGAGATTTTGATAACTGATATGAACGTGGCTGTTTACCAAATTCTAATTTGAAAGTGTTAGGATTTTTATTTCTATTTGGTTTTCTTTTCATCAACTCATCTGTCTAGTATCTTGGTTTCTGGAAAGAAGCAGAGTGAAGAATTTAGTCTAAAACACCATTTAAATTCCATAAACAAGACAGAAATCTAGTGGCAGGCAGAGAGTATATACTGCAGCAATGAAACTTCTCTGAAAGAATTGCAGTAGCAGCTATGGAATGCTAATAAGGGTTTCTTTGCCTGTGAAGTAACATTTACAGGCCTAGGCTGCCTTGATTTTCATTTAATAAAAACACTACGTTACTATTATCATCATTATATTGTGAAGAGGAAACACTCTGGAAACTTTTTGATTCTCTTCGTTAATTACTTCTCTCTCTAGCATTACCACTGCACTGAAGAGATAAAAGGAGGAGAGTGACTGATATTGAGTTTCATTTTTAAAGGACACTGTGCATCTTTAATTGGGTTTATTTAATATGTAAACTTGCAGGTAAATGATGGGCTAAAAATAATTCTGAACAAAAAAAAAATTAATTGCAAGCCACTGCCTTCAGGTCAGGCCTGTCCCAAGCCATACGCAGACCACCTACAAGGTGCAAATTAATGGGCTTGCTAATTGTACAGAACAGTCTGAGTTGCTGAGAGAAGTGACTTGAGATGGACAGTGCTATCTAGTCTTCATATCCTGGCCAGGTTTTCAGCTGGCATTTAGCTTTCAGAGATGGGATCTAAAAATTGCATTCAAGAACAGGGTTTTTAATCTCTGTGAGTTCAGAATTTGTAGGTTTGGTCTGAGCAATGTCAGCTCCTGCCTGGGCTCCAGAGACTCACAAAGGCTAGGACCTAGGGCCAAACTCAGCTGCAAAGGTAGGGATAGCCAGACTTTTAGTCTTATTTTTCACCTACATTGTGAATCAAGTCATAGCAAAGATCGAGTAGAAGCTAGAGAGCTAGCTCTGAAAGCAAAACATGTAGAAACAATGAAAGGAAAAAGTAAAGTGCTTCTGTATGGGAAAAGTGCTTTTCCATATGCTCTTAAAGCATTTTGTAGCTGAGGAGATGCGGTGTACGGCACGGGAACTCCTCAGTGGTACATTTAAGGTGATCAGAATCTAACCATACAAGATTCACCAAGTTAGTTGGTGGAGGAAGGCTGGACAGACAGACACATCATCTGCTTTTACTGTTTGAAACCACTGCTGGAATGGTCCTATCAGACTCATGCAGCTGCACACCGCAAGTGGAAACTGCAGCCCCAGGTGGACAAGGAGGGCAAAGCCTGGCCTAGATGCTCTGCTGCCGCCTGGCACACCTCCCTCTCCATACCAGGCCACAGCTTCACGTTGGCATGGGTCTAAGCCATGCACCGGGTCACAGCAACATCAGCTGCCTTCAGCCATAGGCATCTACAGGAATTTCCCAATTGTTAGTGTCTTGAGAACAAGAAAACACAAAGAAGTTCCTCAGGAAACAGAACTAAGCATATGCTGAGAATTCTCAGTGCTAATGTAAAACAGCTGAGTGTTCTGTTCTAATGCTGCAACTTTATTCAGAAAGAGAAGTTATGAAAAAAAGATATTAAAAGCATAATGAATATGAGGAACTTAACATTTACGTCAATTACAGTGTCTGAGCCTGGTATTTTGCTATTACATACCTTGCTCCAATTACAGTCAGTAGCCTACTGAAATGATTTGCCTTCTCTTTATTTTATATTTCAAGTTGTTGATGTATATAGTGTTAATTGTGGTAAGTTAGCAGAGAGAAACAAGCTAATCCATGTGAAAAGACTTCTTCCCTTTGGTTCCCTGCCCGCCTGCCTACTGTCAGTCTCATGCTTAATCTACTGCTTCATTTTTTACTTCTCTCTTGCCAGCAATTATATTTCATTGGTGACTGTTGTAGTATAGAGTTGGAGGCGAGGGCTGCTGCTTTACCTGAGAAGCAATATTTCATACTGTATATCACTTCTCAATGTATAGAATCTGGAAAACTAGTAATTCCTCATTCCATTTCCAGCATAATTTACTATGCTGAAGGAACAGTGCTCTTGCCTCCTGTTGAAAGTGGTATGTGGTAGGTTTTGTATCTAAATGCTCACCTTGCTTCTATGTCCTCTCTCTCTCAGGTAAGGCAAATACACATTAAATTTCCAAAACAACTATGTAGCTCTCAGTCACCTCATTTTGTAACTTTGTCAAAGGAGCAATGACTTATTGTTTTCCAGAAAAAAAAATACGTAAACACAGAGCAGTGTAACTGGTATCTGTGCAAATCCACAGTTATATTTTTTTGTAAGTCCCTGCAACGTAACATCTAAAATGAATGTCTGCACAAAGTTTTCTCACTTTGTCCCTTTGGCAGCAAACCTGAAACTATGGATTGCCACGGGTAATAGTAACTGGTACGATTCATTGTATTGACACCATATAATACATATCTATGTCAAAGTAAGCTAAAGTGGCGTTGTTCAAGGTATGGACTGTGTTAAGCTGGAATGCTTCATAGCTGATAGGACAATCTTTACAATTAAAGAGTATAACTTACAGTTGAACTTGTGAAATAAGTGGTTAAAAAGATTAACTGAGTTCCAAGACTGCTCTGGGTTTGTTATCACAGCTGATGGATGCAATTATGCTGAAATCTTGCAAATTTACCACTTGCTGACCTGAAGATCTGCTAAATAGAAGTCCTTTGTGAATTGGAAATGCCACCCAACAAAATTTTTCTAACTAAACAATAAAGGGAGAAGTGTTTGTATGTACTGTGTGTATGAAGTATTGATCAGCACCTCTATTTAGCTCCTCTTAACCACTGTTTAGAGGCAAGCGATGTCCATTGGCAACAGGTTTTGTTGCCCTTCTCTTTCCCCCTCCAGCAACTGGAAGCTCACTTGGACATCTGTAATTGTTTTGGCCTAAGCCAGGTTTTGTGTAATGTGCCAGGCTTGGGACGCTGGTCAAAACCAAGTAAACTGCTGAATTATGTATGTCTCTGTGATAATAAGATATCCGGCCGCAAGCTCCCTTGCTGCAAACTGAGCATCTCAGAATCCAGTTCTGCAAGGTGCGATGTTACGTGAAGCCTTGTGCACACAATACCCGAGGCAGCAGGCGGTGGCTGTTAAACACTGTTCACATCTTTGAAACCTGACTTAGTAGCTGCACTGGTGCCCCACACACCCCTAAAGGGGAATGTGTCCGTGTTTCTTTGGTGCCTGGTAGCTGACATATTTCAGTGTATTTTGTGATGTTTTCCAGTCGGTTGGAAGCCCATCCCTTGCTGCAGAATGTGTCCTTATCAGCTTGAATGATCCAAGCCTCCAGGATTTTGCTCTCTGTCCATCCTGTTCAAGGAAGCATTTCAGATAAGAACAGGACTGCGGTCTGGGAACTTGCCATCACAATCATTTTCTAGGAGAAAATTCACTTGCCATAAAATTAACACATCCCACCTGAAAATGTAACAGAGATTGCTCCCAGTCCATCCTCCCTGTTGCACTGGCAGCACGCACAGGCTTCCTGGCTTCTTGGCATCATTGGAGCCTGCCAGGGAAATTTCTGTTACTGGGGCAATGGGGACTGACCCAGGACTAACATGTTACCTGACCCTGGAGTATTTTGGGAAGCCTCACATTTCTGGTTCACTGGTGGGGATTCAGAGAATTTGACAGCTCTTGAAAACATTTGGAAACACTGTAGCAGAGTGAGGTTTTGAATGTTGCAAAATGAAATTTTAGAATTTTAATTTCTTGTATATTTTTTCCCCAAATTTATATAGGAAGAAATAATCAACATTTCCATTCTATGGCTCTCTTTAGTCTGTACCGTTAATTGTTGCTCTATATGTTTTATATAGACAAGATGAACTCCTATCGTTATATCTTTATCACCTAGAAGCAGTTGTTCAAGCCCAGATATGAGAAGTTGTACGTATAAAAAACAATCTGTCTTTCTGTGCTCTAGTCACTTCTGAAACAGGACATAGCCCATCAGCACATTAAGGCTCCCAAAAACTGAGAGCAACTACCTTAAAAAAATGTGTCTGAAGTCACACCTTCATTGAACAATTTTTCTCTTAACGCTACCTCTCTGTTGGGTCAATTATTGTGTGCAGAAGGGTATAAACCCAAACATCTGAATTTTTTATGAAAAGACAAAAAGTCTTTAAAGTCACTTCTTGCCTAGTGATCTCAGTTTTAGGAATACCATGGATCTCACTACAGAAATTGTCTGATGAACTGCTTTTGATTTTATAAGTCTGTTGGCAGGGTGGCTAATCTTTAGCTACTTGGAAATCACTTGGTAGCTCTTACAGTCCCCTCTGGTGGGATTTGTGTGCCAGGATGTAGGGGACGCCCACTAAGGCTTCCTCATAGCCTTGTATTATCCTTTTCCAGTGAGGGTGAGCCAGATATCTGTGTGGATGAAGATGCATGGTGCCTCCCACTCCTCTTCCTCACACAAAGTGAGTTGTTGCTTCTTCTTTCTGAAGCCAGGAAGTCTCCAGAGGCAGTGTCATGGCAGAGACATTTCTCAGCCCTTGCCAAAGTTGTAGTACTATGTTTCCTCCAAATCACTTTGACGTTCATTAGCATATTGCCTTTCTGCTGGTGCTGCATTATTTGTACAGAAATGAACGCTGCATTCACGTACCCATTGTATTCATATGTACATATATGCCCACCCAAGACTCTGTGAGGACTGTCCCAATCCTCTTACATAATAAACAGGCAAATTCCAAAATAGTGACCCCAAGAAGCAGTGAAAATAGTGCCTGGCTTTCTTCTCCGAGCTGTGTATCAGCAACCACTCCTGTGAGCAAGGCACATAACTCTGGCCTGCTTTGCTCTCAAAACATGGAGGCATGCAACAGCAAAACTCACACCGGGTAGCTGGATTCTTATAGACACCATGTCTGCCCAGTGGGAGCACTGGTGCCTCTTCAGCCATTACAGAGGCATGATAAGGCAATTTAAAGTAGACTTTCTTATAGGGATGAACTAAGTTTATATTAATCACAGCTTTGCTCTGTTTGGTGTGTCAGCAGTTTGTTGATTATAATATTGTCCCCTTCACTTCCCTATTAAGCTGGTGTAACGTGGCCTTGATTATTGCAACAAATGTCCTTTTGCTTGATGGTGCAATTAAGACCAAGATTTGTTGCTGGGTAGATTTGGCCTTTTCTGTCGGTAGCTGTGATTTGTACTGGCCATGCTTTCCACTCTTTGTGATGTTCTGGTCCTGTGAAATGATATAGCCTGTAACATTTAGAGAACCAAACTGGAACCTGTGTTTCCTGTATGAGAAAAAAAATACCCCAGCTATTGCTTCTTCTTTGCAGGAGACATGGGAATGGCCATATAAACTGCATATCTTAACAGCCAGAAATCTCCTTTTTGCGTGTGTGCATTATGGAGGCACAGAGCCTAGTTGGGGGTGAAGGGGCATTCCCTGACTCGTTTAACACTTCCAGGTGGGTTTCTGCTCTGATCAGTGTGGTTTATGTGAATCCCCAAAAAGGATCTCAACTCATCCCCTGACCATGCAACTCCACCCTGTTTCCCAGCTCTTGTCCTGTGAATATTCAGATGCCATGGCAGTAATACATTGTGAGTAATTCAGTAGATGGATGGCAAGGCAGTGACCAAATTGCTGCAGTAATATGTATACTATTTTCAAAGCATTCTGAATGGTCTATTAGATGTAAAATTAGATTAGAGGGAGCAATTAAAAGAGTAAACCTGTAAGAGAGTTATATATTGCTGCTTAAAACTAGAATTGGCCGCTTGAACAGTATGTATGGGCCACATCTCTTGCCTTTTATTGAGCCTAGGGGAATTTAAAAAATATTTCATTAGCATTAAACCTGATAGATTCTTTCCATTAAACAAAGTGAAGCAAGTATAATGCAACACAGCTAGTAGCATCGTAGTGGTGTGAATGCTAAAATACATAAGGTGCTTCAGCTGGGTTCCCATTGTGCCCTGTATTCATGTTTTGAAAAGGTTTGGAAGCTTCTCATTAAAGATAATGAGAGTTGCCAGGTGTCCAGCAGCTCATGAAATGAAGGACGGAGTCCAAAATATTTTGGTTATGTCTTGTAAATGGATTTCTGTTGTCTTTTACACAGATTTCCAGTAAATAAACGAATACTTGTTAAACAGACCTCTGATACTATGATACATTTGGCTGAATAAACTCAAAGGTATTTTGAATAATATATGAAATATGACTATACTTACTCTGAATATGCTATAATTTATATAGGGTATAGTTAAGATCTTTGTAAGTTTACTGGATGTTAACTGCTTTTATCTCAGTATTAATGGCTCTTAAACATAATTTCATCTGAACATTTAATCTAAATTAGCTGTCTTCTGAGGTGATTACATTGCTTTTTTTTTTCTTTCAACTGGACCATGCATTTCCCAGCAGCTTAGTTTGCTGATATTTGATTTGTGGTGATACAGATCATATACAAGCTGGCTTGTTGTTTTTAATGAACTGGATGTGTTGTATAATAGAATTGCTAGGTTTATGTTAAATTACAGCTTTGGGACTCATTACTGTGAGATGTTATCTACTTTGAACTGGCTTATTTTATCACAAAGAAAGGAATTGAATTTGCTTAAGATGGCAAGTGCAGCAACGGATGGGTTGGTTGGTGAGTGTTTTGGGGCACTCTGTTGACCTGATATATATTTTATCTGATCTAATTCACATTCTGCCCTGAGGATGCATACACCCACACATATGTCAGAGTCCATACAAAAAAGCCTAAAGCAAACAACAAGCACAATACACTGTTGAACGGTTAAATGGTGCTCCTTAGCCACTGGTCTTTGACCATTTCAACTGTGAATTCATGAAATCCTTTCCCTAGGGCCTTTTGTTCCAATTTTCAGCAGTGTGCACGCAGAAGGTACTGGTATATTTCTTCCTGCACATCTTTAGCTTCTGCATGCAAATATTTCAGCACATACACAGAAGCAGTTATCAGACACTGAAGTTTAAGTGTGTGTAGCAGGATAAATTGTGTAAAAGCCAAAAAATTATGTTTCCTTTAACAATTGCGGGTTTGGAAGATGAAGCCTCTGTGTGTCATTCTTGGCATTTCTTTTGCTTTGAAAAACATGTTGAGCTTTCAGCCTAATGTAATGATGATATATGGGAAAATTAAATAATTTTGTGTACTGAAATAATGTTAGCTGCTCTGTGGAACAATGTATAAGAACACTGCTGTGCCTTGACAGAAACTATAGACACATGAGAAACACTTCTTCTGCTCGAACAGTCAAATCAATGAAAAAGGGGTTCAATTTGAAGGTGATTTTAAGAAAATCCTGAAGGAATGTAAATTGGTTTTAAACTGGTGTGGCATATGCTTTCATTTGGCTTCTACTGAGCTGCCTGTTACCACAGTGCCAGCTTCTGTAAGTATGTTGGCCATATAATATGTTCACATATAATGAATATGTTAAATATGAACAAATTCTGCATTGATGTAAGCTAGTAAGAGAGTCACTGAGATGGCTCTTTCAGCCTCCAGCAGCGTCTAAAGCAGTGTAAGGCACTCCTTACTCCTACCCAAAAGGGGAGGAACGCGTTCAGCAAAGCAGGGGGAAGCAGGCTTTCCCCAGTGATACAGCTTCCCACCTCTGGCTTGCACCAGCTTACATCAAGAGTGGTTCAGACATTGAATAAATTGCTCTAATGCTTCCCATAGGCAATATATTCACAGTGTTAAGGGCAGGAACTTGGGGTCCCCTAGGAAGCCAGCATAAAGGAAACCTCAACAGAGAAAGTGCCGGGAGCCAAGAAGCCCAGAGCCAGCAGCTCCCACGAGCCAGGAACAGAGGCTGTCTGCTTCTCGCTCTGGCTTTGACCTCTGAGACACAAGGCAGAAAAATGCCCCCAAGAAAGTGTTTGGGGCTTTTGCTGCACTGCAGAGGCAGCTGTCCCCAGAGCTCACGCCTGGGTATGAATCCAGCCGAGTGACCTCAGCCCTCCCAGAGCAGGGAGGTCACTTTGGCACCTCCACGTTCATTCCTGGCCATGCGAGCTGGTGCATCCCCCTGGTCCTTCAGCACACCATGTAGGACACCAGCATTTTGCAGTGATGCCCCTAGTGTGTAGGAGCTGATGCTATTCCCTTCGCCCACTCGGTGCCACCATACACATCTATCCAGAGCACATGTCCTGGCTTCTGGGAACACTGCCGTGGCAATTCCAATCTTTGTGTAGAGGTGTTTGAATCACTGCGGTTAAAGTCAGAGTTTTCTTATAAATGAAGGTTTATTGATAGCTATGGGAACTCAGATTTAAAATATCACATTAAAGGTTGTTCTTTGCAACACAGCGGAACTATCCTCCCTCCAAAATAAAATGAATAAGCAACAATAAATATTTTTCTTTCAGAGTGGGCTTAGTAACTCATTTTAAATGATTCTTCTAAACTCTCTGTGATCCAGCATCACATGCTGTAGAAATACTAGCTATTTGCTCTCTGCATTAATATTTAGGGTGGATTGTAATGTTGAAGCTGACATTGAACTCTGTGCAGTTAATTTGCTTTTGTTGAAATAACCTTTAAATTATCCTTCCCTTAAACAGACTTTTTTTTTTTTTTGCATGCTGATGAGTGCTCTGTCCCGTTCATATTCAGTATGCTGGTTTATATCCTTTCTCACTTCATCTTGACCACCATTATTTAACAGATAGGATAATATATGCCACATAACATGATTTTTTTTCCTCAGTTTGCTTTTCTGGCTTAAGAAAGTTCAGGTTTTTTGGATGGCCTTGGTTCTGGAGGCCTTGATTTACATTACATTAACAGCTTTATGCAGTTGCTTTATAGTTTGCTTTATTGCAGAAAACCAGAACAGTTTTACGGATAGAATTTACTGTTCATTTTTTCCCAATTGTTTTTGGCATATGTTCATGTTTTGGCTTTTACATCCCTGTTACTAGTAATTACCTTGCTTCCATTATTTTTCTTTAATAGAGGATAAATGAGCATGTGGTATTTTTCTTTAGTAGAGCCTGAGTATATCTGAGATATCTCCTACAATGGGGAGAATACTGTAGGCATGATTAATAGCATCATCATTGTAACATAATTTAGTTAGAAGGACTTATACAACTGATAAAGTGTCGTGCACTTCTACTAAACTGCAATCTAAGTGAACTGTATTTCAGGGTTTTATATCCTCATTTCTGTCTTCTGTAAAGATATTACTGTGAGATTCATACAAGTGTCTTTATAGTCTCACACTAGAAGCAGTGAAAGTTAAATCAGTTCTTGCATGAAACATAGTTTCTATAAAAATGAGTAATTATAATTCTGAAAAAGGAATAAATTAGTTCACTAAATACATTCAATGCAGACTGAAGTTGTGACTAGATGAGATCTTTCCCAGAATGAAAAGAAATTTAGTTTAAAATGAAGAAATCTGTCCTTGAAGGATCAGAGAGAAATTAAGTTTTACAGCTGATAATGCCCACAAAAACTTGCATTTTAAGTAGTCCATGGACCTCACATATATAAATTAATCAGACAAAATCAATATATAAGAGACTAATAAAGGACCTTTTGTTGGTAATTAAAAACATTTCCATCTTTGTCTACTTGACCCAATTCCTTGGGCCAATTGAAATATGGCATTTTAATTTCACTTGTGCGTGTTTTTACATCAAATTATCAGTGTTGATGAAATCTTTTCAAAACTTACTCACATAAAAAGATTTTTCTTGGTTTTCACTGATTATTATTTTTTTCTGGTGGAGCTTTTTGTTTAGCTAAACTTTCCATTTGAGTCTTGCATTTTGCAGGGATTTTCTATACTTAATTTCATACTTCTTTATGGTTAAACCTACATAGCTGTTGAGCTCAGGCTGGCAGACTAGCCTAAACAGCTTGAGTATCTTCTAGCAGTTGCTCTGCTGACCACAGCCCACCAGGTGAGCATGCCGGCATGGGGCCCTGCCATGTGCAGTGACACCGTCTCTTCCACCAGTAAAGGGAAGCAAGCTTCCCACTTCAGTCCCTTTCCAACTTCCACCTTCAGGGACTCAAGATGAGCCCAGTACCAGTTTTCCCCATCTCCATCAGCTCGTACTTCTTTTCTTATCACCCCATTCTCTGTTACCAGTTTCGTCCAACTTACATCCTTTCCCCTTTTATGTTACCAGACTGCTGCTTTGCCCTGCCTGGTGTACAGTCTGCTTGCTAAGGGTAAAATCATACATCTTTTCAAACAACTCTGTAATCCTCAGATTGCAGAGCACATTTCCCAGTCAGAGCAGCAGATCACCTTTTAGGAGTCATAACTATCATTTCTAATTCTTCACTCAGCTGGTCATCTGCATTATTTTCCCTTTCCTTTTCTGTTCATGCTCTGCTGTATGTGCAGACGCTAAACATTTCAGATGGAGTTGTTTTGCCCAGCATGTAGCACGGTGGGGCCTCAGTCTTCATGACAGCCTTTATAGGCAACAAAAATAGAATAGTAAATAGGGTCTCCACTAAATTATTGATTCTCATTAGAGATTCTCATCTTGGCACTCCAAGCAGGGTGCTTGTCCAGAAATATTTATTGTGCATATTAATTAGGGAAGGATGAACAAAAATGAGAAATAAAGGATCCATCGCTTCAGTACTTCTTTTTATCTTACCTTTTATCTGGTTTGGTTCAGCTGGCTAAACTGACAGCTCCCTCGTTTCCGTATTCTGACCTCTAAACAGGGGTGCACACATCTGGCTCTGCACTTCAGCCGGCAGAGCCACAGAGGGAGAAGTAGTGATGCTTCATCTGTTCTTGCTGCTGCTTGTACACTTTTGGCAGTTTCCTTGGCTTTATGCTGAGTCCTTGTACTTTTTTATTTCCTGTATTATCAAGATGGAGAACAGAGTAAGTAGCTAGTTGGTAAGTACCTAGTTTTGACTTAACACATTGATTCACAGAAGCAGCACTGAGGAGACCCAAATACTCATGTAGATATTATATAATCTTTTTTACACAGAGGAAGCTCTGTAAAAGCTGTAGTTCATACTATTTCATCAGCCTGCTACTGAAAAATGGAATGGGCTTAAAATTAAGATCCCCTTACATAATGGAAGTCATAATGAAGGGTATGGCTCATAAATTTCAATTGTTAAATTGTCTCAGTGGGAAAGGTGACTTGGCATTCCCATATTTTAAGGATTTAAAATCCACATTCAACAATAATGGTAGAGAGTTTAATTATCAGCTTATGTTAAGACTTGAATACGAGGGACATTTCAAGTCTTTTTTATGTGAGCCATAAGCCCTTGACTGAAGATTTCTCTTACTTCCCAAGACCCAGATTCTAAATGTATTTCATTGGGTGCCTGTTTGTAAAAGATACATCTTATGGATGCACTTAGCCTAAAAAATCTGAACTGAGGCATGTGAAAAGAAGACGAGAAACCCAGCTGAATAATTCTTTTAATGTTCGCATTTACTCAAAATATTTTCCAGGAGCACATTACATGTAAAGCATTTTGAGAATATTTAAGGAGGCCACTTAATGGCCATCAGGCAAAGGAACCAGTAGAGCTCCCATCAGAGCAGGGGAACCTGTGCCCTTCCACTCCAACACACGGCAACTCTTTGTGGTGTCTCAGAGCTCAGTGTGCTAAAGATGGCAACATCCATAAGGGAGCAAACGTTGCAATTGCCTGTTATTCAACAAAACCCGTTGTGTTTTATATTTATCTGTGCTGTCTAAGATTGAAAGTCCTACTATGGTAAAAAGTCCCTCTATGGCTCTTCCACTGGGGGATGGATTCTGTGGTTTGCTTTAGGTTTGGAAAGCACTGATCACATCATGAGTGCTATTGTAATATAAATAAATAGTAATGACAATAATAATAGTGTAACATTGCAGAAAGTGATACTGTGTTTGTAACCACTGCTGGAACAGAGGTAGTGAATGATGGCCATGTTTAGCCAGACTGCTGATGCAGGAATACAGAAACTGGAAAGATATCAACCAGCCTGATTTAAGACTTGGAGAGAGTACAGAGCTGTGAGATTGATAGCACAGAAAGGAATCTTTTGGTTGAGGTCCATGGCCTGCATCAGAGCTTTTGGGATTGATAGCACACAGCACTATCAATCTCATAGCAGCAAATGGGATGACTATTCTCCATGAAGAATGGGCCATATTAAATACCCTGACATCCACTAGATTGAGAACTGCAAAATGGGTAAGGAAGAGTACATGTTTGTAGAGATAATACAGCGCTGATTCCTCATGTAGTTTGTTTTGCAGCAAAAAAGCCTGAGTGGCTATTCCAAGCTCAGCTCCTGGAAGCTGCAAATCATGCTGAAAATAATAATAATAAGCATACAAATGCACAGAAGGTAGGGAATATGTAAGGGAGAGTGACTACTTAAAAAAAAAAAGTGCCAAAAATAAGCAACACAGCTTATTGTGATCCATCTACTATTTTCTATTTGTGTTTCATTGGACATTTTGAATGTAACATCCTGGCCGTTTTCATGCTGCATCTTCCATTCAGAAACTGGTGGCAAAAACTCTGCTTCATTGTATGTTGTGCTTTGATTCTCCTTGTGTTATGAAGCTTGTGAATCTGAAAGCTAAGTCCGATTTAAGTAGATATGTCTTGCTTCAGGTCTATGGAAATAACTGCATGAATTGTCTTGCATTTATTATTTAATATTTTTATTTAGTACAATCATATATTCTCCTTCAAGAATCCTATCCTGTATAACATTATTCCATGAGCAAAGTACAATTTACTTACTCTAACATTTAAAGGGATGTGGAAATCCCTTTTTTCCCTGTGTGGACACAGTTGCCTTAGCAAACATTGCTGCTCACAACACTACCAGATGCATTGCTAAATGAACATAACTACCTCATGTGTGAAATGATTCAGATAGTAGCAATCCACAGACAAAGCCATTAAAGGACACAACCCGAGCAGCAAAAGCTGTTGTTGCCTTCCAACAGCAGAGGAATGCATGAGGATCAGCCCTGAAATTCGAAGGTTATTTGCTCCCGTAAATCCTTACAATTTATTAATATGTTCAGTTGCTCAGCATAAAATTAGAGAAGAAGTATCAAACCTGTGTCAAACAAAATGTTTGTTCAGAAGCCTGTGAAAAAATGATTTTTACCTAAATTTATCTTCTGTAGAGTCTGAAGGCAAATGGAAATGATTATACTAAGCAAGGAGTAGCCAGTTGCTCTTGCTGGAGGGAATTCCCAACTTTGAATAAAGCCTTTCTAGATTTTAATGTTCATGTGTGACATTATTTCTTTTTCCTCTTTTTATAGTCAAGTTTTTTACATGTTTTTAGTAAGTAAAAAGTCTTATTTTAGAAGGCTACAGAATAACTTATAGATGTGCTAGGCTTGACTTTGATGGCATGACTCTTCTCTTAAACCCTTTTGGAAGATAAGAGGGACTTCATGGTGCATCTCAGTGAGGGGAAAGTCTCATTTCCAGTGATTTGGGGCAGGGCTAAAATGAAAGAAAGGTAAGCTGTAAAGACCATATCTTTAATCTGAGAAATCAGTATTTCCTGCATGAGTGATAAGCATTCTAGATGGCGCTAAATAAATTGGTTTATTGTTCAGGCTTACTGTATTACGTATACTGAGTTTTGGCAGGAATAAATATTATAAAATTATTCAATTTTAAATGTGTGGTTTTGTGAATATTTGAATGAATGTTATAGGCTTGGTTAGTGTGATGTACTGGCAAAAACAAAGTATAGTTAGATTTCATTTTAAGCATGCACATGTCCATGAAATACTGGTGAGCATCTCTCAGGGAAAAGTACCTGGGAATGACTAACTGCTCCTTTAGCAGTTCAATAAGAAAAAAACCCTGTTGCTTTGCTGGTCATTAAAGAAGAATCACAGAATTACAGAACGGTGGGGGTTGGAAGGGACCTCTGGAGCTCCCCCCGTCCAGCCCCCCTGCGTGAGCAGCACCCCCAGAGCAGGGGCAACAGGACCGCGTCCAGGCGGGGTGGGAATGGCTCCAGGGAAGGAGACTCCACAGCCTCTCTGGGCAGCCTGGGCCGCTGCTCNTTGCTCCAGCAGCTCCCTGTCCTTCTGGCACTGGGGGCCCAGCACTGGACACAGCACCCCAGCTACGGCCTCCCCAGGGCAGAGCAGAGGGGGAGGTAATCGTGTTTAGATTCTTAGAAGACATTTTATAATAGCCCAAAAGGGATTTTGAAGTCAAAGGTGAAAACTAAAGTTAACTGAAGTAGTTCTAGTGCTTGTGTGTCACAAATTCAGACTTCTTAATGAATGTTTGAGCGAGGCTTATGCTGAAACACAAATGTTACATTAGTGTCAGATTGTGACAGATTGAAATAATAGACCTGTGCAGAGGAAGGCTGCAGTTGGCATCAGCAGAATATGCCCCTTAATTATAAGCTGAATCTCCAAGTAGTGATGCTAATATCGACTGAGTGCATAAAGAAAAAAATCCCATGTGTACAGTATAGCTCGTTTGGGAAGACATCTACATTATGGGACCTACCAAAGACAAATGAAATTCAGTCCAGGTAAATGAATAAACAATAAAACCAAAAGCTATTCATAAGCTGTAAAATGTGCTGGTATCTAGACAAATAAAGCAATCTGGGTATTTCTGCATTAAAATAATCCCTGAAGTATTCATCCCTATGTGTACTGGCAATGAAAAACAAATCAAGTAGTGGAGTGAATTGAATTAGTAGTCCTATGCAGTATATATCAAAAGGAGATCCAAGCAGTTTTATCGCTCCATATGGTAGAGTTGGCCGTTATCTAGACTACTGTTTAGACTACTACTCACTTCAAAGTAGGCAAGTTATAATTGCTAGAGAAGGTGGATCACAAAACAGCCCAGAACAAGTGTTAATCTAATCATTAACAGAGAAAAATGTAATGACCATTCAAGTAACAACAGCAAAAGGGAAAAGAGCAAAGAAGAACTGAATTAATTCTAGGCTCTTCTGGTTAGTGAAGGAAGTCTGAGACTGAAAATAGATGAGGAAAATGGAAAACTAAGAGGAGATTTTGGCAAAATTCCACATTCAAACACAAAATGCATTAAATGATATGTGTTACTGCAGTCTGTTGTGAGCTGATGGGAGTGGCGTTACCTGGAGCTCTCATGCATGCCCAAAACATATCAAAGATGGGGATATGTATTGGATGAGGCTGCGAGCTGGATGCCAGGCAGCAACGTATGAATATCGTCTTGACTCCAACATGAGTGTTATTAGAGAGCTGATACTCTTCAGATCTCAAACACCAAGAGTGATACTGCAAGAGTTATGAATGAATGAAATTAGGACAGGGTAATTTGTGAAATTCATGTTGATTATGTCTTCAATATAAAATTCTTCTTCTGCCTCTTGGATTTCTTCATAGCATTACCCAACTTTACACCATATGCTTGCACAGTCCTAGAAATTAGAGGTGGTTGAACTTGATTCTACCAAGAATAGTGATGGGTGTTGAGCTGGATCTGTTCCCTGCTGCAGCTTTACTTGCTTATATCTCTGAAGGTCACTGGGCTTCTAATACAAAAGAAGGCAACTTAGTAAATAGCTGAAAAGGCCAATACAGAAAGGGTTAAGGACGAAGTAAGTCACCTGGCTAAATATCATCTGGTAGGGACAAACCTGGGTAGCTGCTGGAGACGGTAGTTGTGGCTGTCAAGCCAGTTAGAGATCTTAGAGTGTGTAAACAGAAGATTGGTGTAAAATGAACCGGTGCTCCCTCACAAGATCAGTTGGTCTCAAACACAGAGACAGTGCCAGCACCACCATCAAGCCTTGTTATCCCACAGCAGTCTTGGTAGAAAGTGCTCACGCAGCTGGCCTGTGAGAGGGGCTGAGGCTGAACAGGAGTGAGGGTAAGGCTACAGACTGACTGGAAAGGCTTTCTGGCGTGACTGTTCTGCAGTGTGCTTTGGTAAGCCTATCTCACAGGCACAGGCGTCTTCACATTGGTGCTACTGGTTGTGTAGCGAACAGTGCAGACTACTTTAAGACCCATTAACCTTTCTACTTTTAAACTGGCAGGTGGCCTCTTCCTTAAAAATGTTGTCAGGCATCCACTGTTTCGTTTTTTTCCACTTAACTCAATATACATATTGAGTATATTATGATATAGTTTGCTGATTGTAACTTGCCTCAGGACTGCCGAGTTTGCCTTTTTGAAGTTATAACTTCAGATTTAGGAACCTGTGGATTAAAATAGCTCATCAAAGTATGCAGATGGGAAAGAGATTACGCTCCTTTCCACTGCACAGAATGAATTGAAATTTGTGGAGTCTCCAGCTATTGAGTTTTCTTTTTTTATGGAAACAGTTGGCTTATATATGTCTGTTAGAACTAGAATGAATTTTAAACATGTTTCCACTGAGCATAATTAAACATATTAGAGCTTCGATGAATTGTATTGTCCTATGCCAAACTAAAGACTGCAAGGAATAAAAGGAATTAAAATGGATGTCAGAGTAAAACAAAGTTAACATTGAACACTTCCATTAAGATCAATAAAAAAATTTGTTGTTGTTCAGTGCATTGAACAATGTTCTGGAGATGTAAAATGAAATGTCTCATTGTTGGTTAAAATTAAAACATTGAAATGCTTCTAGGAGATCACAGGTACCTGAGAATATACTGCAATTCTAGCAGCAACCTGATAATTAAACCTTTGTCTCAAGTGCAAAATCTCTTGCATGTGATACGATATAGGAACTTGTGTAGGTGAAATGATAAATGGAAGCAGATATTTTAATTCCTTATTTTTAGACACTTTGGTAAAGAAACCAGCATTAAAGCTCAATTCAGTGTATTGCTTTTTATTCCCAAAACTAATATCTGTTGGGTTTTGCATTAATAAACACATTAATCAGAAGGAGGAAAATAGAAAACATTATTCAATGATCCAATAAAATTCTATAATATGAAGCTAGTAATGGATAAAAATTGATAGATAAATGAGAACAGTGATATCAGATAAAAAACATAGCCTTCCAATACACTGCTTATGCTGTTTGAATGAGATTCAGAATTTAAGTATGAAAAATTATTTTAACCTATCCTATTTTTAAGGGTCCTGTGAGCTCTTACCATACAAATTTATAGCATAGTACTTAAATATTGAATGCTTCTATACTTTTTTCCTGATAGGAGGTAGAGTCCCTAATTAAAACAACACACCGTACATCTGGGAGAAGTATGCGATATTTTCACCAGCTTTGTTAAAGATTCTAGGGATCTTTTTACAGCACAACATAACCCAAATTATCATATTAAATGTTATTTCTCATTGTAAAGGTGTTACTGTCCTCTGCTACATCTTCTCATGTACCTTGCTCACTTGATCTTGATGCCTATTCTCCTTATGTATTTTCATTCCACATAAACACGTAAGTTGTTAACAGGAGTGTTTGATTTTGGGGGGGCAGTTTGCCAAACTTTTTTGTTTGCCTAAACTGCTTCAAGTTTGAATGCAAATGGAATTGCAACAGGAAACCACAATGCTTCTGATTTAAAACAAATAAAACTAGTATCTGATTTGCATTTCTTTTTCAGAAAAACATTGATGCTGACCGCATGTTGTGAAGCTGTGCAACAGGCTTGGGTGCTACTGTGCTAGAAGTGTGCGTTTCCTTAGGCTGGTATCTAAGTGGTTTTCCATGTGTCCACCTGTCTGCTATTAGACAACAAAATTTTAGTCTGATTCTCTGGGGAAAAAAAAGGCTGATGTGGTCATACAGTTTCATTGCGCCCCTGCTAACATCTTTTGAACATGTTGTCCAACCAAAGCTGACAAAGAAATCAGTGATTACTCCTAGATATTTTGTGAAAACAGGCGGCTAAGTAAAGAAGGGAGACCCAATCATTCTGCAAAGGCATTTGTCTACAGGACATTGAAATGCTGGACAGGATCATATAACTGTCCCAGTTACAAGAAGACTTTCTGAGTAAATCAAAATAAAAATCCACACATGGCCAGGCTTTCTTAGTTCTGATGACAACGATGCATTTTGTGTACATAGACTATTATATTGGCTCTTTCTTTGCATTTATCTTTATGCATATCTAACAATATGCAATCTTTGTATTTAAACAAACAAAAAAGACATTGTAGTGTGCTAGGTAGGATAAAATATGTCCTGTAAGACAGAGTCATAAACTTAAATTTATTCTCTATGTTCTGAGTTAAAATAACAATCCTTTTTAAATCAGATCATCTCACTTTAAATTAAAGATACCGATCCAGACACCCCCTCCCCTTTAAATAGATTATTTCAAATTATGACAACTATTTGGTAAAGATGAATTTTTAGACTACTGGAGCATTAGATCTTTTGGTAGATTTTGTCACCAACACATGTTCTCCTAAAACTATACTAATCCTGAAAGGCTGATGCAATGAATTTACACTTCCTAGAAAAACCAAATGGAAAGTTTCTGTTTTCAGTGTAACTCCATTGACTTCCATGGATTTTCTGTTGATTTATGTGAGTATGAATGAAATCAGAGAGGACCCAGTAGAATACGTTGTAGTTTACACAAAAAGGATTTATTGCAAGGACTCATCAAAAGAATTTTTCAACATAATTTATAGAACTGTTTACTGACTATAGCTGACCTTCAGAATTGCTATTAAATATTCACTCTAAGGACTGCTCTGTATATTTAACTAAAAACTCAGTTTAGAAAGGTTTTCAGTACATTTCTACTTTGTGTCTATGTTTTCTTCCCAGTACAATGGAAGACAAAAATTAATAGCAAGAAAATACACATCTTTTCCACTTAAAATTGACACCAAGTAGTCCAATAATTTTTGATGAATAGTCTTATTTCCTGACTCTAAAAGTCCACAAGAATCAATGCACTGGATTAAGCAATATTTTATTCTTTCCTGTTTCCATGATGTGTCCTCGTAATCATCATGTCTCTGAGTTGTCCTGACTGTGATAGATACTGTTAGTTTGTGTACCAGTTGTGTGACTGAGGTCCACACCTTCTCGTGTGTGCTAGAGTAGAATACCTTCCCTGCAATTTTATTAGGAAAAAAAGTTTCCTTTAACCATATTCCAGTCATTCTAGTCTATTCTAGTCTAGTATTCTGCCTTGCTTTTGTAGGGTAGAAACACCCTTTGAAAAAATGCTCGAACGTGTTAGCTAATCCTTTTCAATGATGCATTTTTACAGCCTAATCAAGATAAACCCCAGGAGGGAAAGAGAGGTTTGCGAGATGGATCTGTGCCCCGTGTGGTTTTTCAAATGGATTAAAAGTCCATTTTATTAACAGAGTGCAGTGTAGTATGAAATAAACCTGAAAGCATATGGTTTTGCCCTGCCGGAGAGCCATAGGTTGAAGTTCTGCAGTGATTTTCCCAGTCCCAACCTCCCCCTGCCAGGAAGCTTCAACAGCGCTGGACCAACAGCTGGACCTCACTGCTCCCATTGTTTTGAGGAGGCAGTGAGCTGGACGGGACAGTGGCGCCAAAGAGACTGAGCCAAGCTGATTATCCAAGTCTGGAGAGGGTGAGGGTGGGAGTGTTTCACTGGAGGTGGCACATGGTTTTGGGTGGACCTGAGTCTTTGCAGACTGGCAGGGGAACGGCTGTGCTGTGAGAGGGCAGGGTGCAAGGCGGCACGTATGGTCTGCATGGCAGGAGCCCACCCCAGGCTGTGCATGGGCACCCTGCCGTGCTGCTGGAGTCACCTTGCTTCCCAGCAGGGGCAATCTGATCCTGCATCTGCTGCCAAAGGCTTGGCCAGGCATGGCCTTACATGCCTGTGGGCAAACAGAAATGACGTTCTGCATGTGCTGCTTCCAGGCTACAGGCAGCATATAGCTGCAGCTGAGGATCATTTCCAGCTGGAGTAGCCATTTCCTGTCTGTGCTGGGAAAAAGCAAGCTCACTTGGTTACTCGGTATTCTTCAAGTCCACCTCTGTAATCACTGTGGATAGTCCTTGGGTGGCGTGTGCCAGTTATTTGTAAATTAAATTTTATTAGGGGAAAATTTTCATGCATTTTCTTCCCTGTTAATAGAATGGCTTTCTCTCTTGAAGCAAAATCCAGAGTTTAATCTCAAGTGTTGCAAGTGCACCTGCATGCTAAAGGTAAGTTCTGTTTGATCTGCCAGGGTCCTGGGACTATTTCTGGCTCTGAGCCTTTTTCTTGAGCCTCTGCTCTTTTCCCCACAGCTGCCAGGTCCATGAGGGATAGGTTTTGCTTTCTTTAAAGTGAAGTGCCATAGCACGGCTCCCACAAAAAGCAGCCAACACCATCTTCCACCCAGACCAGGGCAATGCTGACGTGGATATCCATTCAAGCTGTTGAAAGCATTCTTACCCATGTTGCAAACCGAGCCCAAGATTTCCTCATATGCACCACATAAAATATCCCATGTAGTTCCCTGGATTTCTGTTGTATTTCTTAATACTTCCTCCAAGAGCTTCAAAAACGTTTTAAATTAAGTCAGTTGCAGCTGCTCTGTCAGGAATTCACTAAGCACTGCAGCCACTGAAGCAATTAAAAAAATTGCACAGAAGGTAATTAAAAGCCTTACTGGTTCTTGCTATTAGACTGACATTTTAAATGCCTCTAGATGTTTTATTGTGCCAATAACCTATTTCCCTAGTCTCAAAGAGAAATACAACTGACATCAGTAATTTACTAAAGTATTCTACAGGTATCATAACGTTCCAACTAGAAATATATATTAAATCACTGTGGTTTTCTGTTCTGCGCAGTCCTTGCTGCACAGCTTAATGAAACAGTGGTTATTTGTTAATGGGTATTAGAGCTTAGTCTCTTATTCTCATTCCCTGTAGTGAGCTGTGTAATATTTGCATTACTTGTACACAAAGAGATGCCTTCTGGTTATCATGAGCGTGTGGGCTGGAGAGAGCCGGGCAGAGATCCTCCTTCTTCTGTACAATAGAGCAGAAGTCCTGGTTTATTGTACAGAGCAATGCAAGTGGCCTTTCTCTGCCGTGATGAGCTTTACTAATGAGTAGGGCTGTGCAGTATGTGACTGGCTGCTGCCCACGAGGTCTGCAAAGACATAGCTGGGTTTCTCAGTGCACCTCTGTCCTCAAGTCCTGTGCTTGCAGACAGGCTAATAGAAGGAGGTCCCTCCCGGAGACTTCAGTCAGTCCCCAGAGCTAGAAAAGTTAGGCTGCCTTAGTATATCCCTTCCCAAACCCCACATGTGCCAGAAAGGAAAGCTGGCAGAATATTAGGCAGTTTGCTGTCTTTCAATTCAAGGTCTTTAAAGGACTTCAAAAGGACACAGGGGGAATATTTCATTATAACGTTAGATATTTTACATATTATATATAATATAATACTCAATATACAACTCAATATAAATATAATATAATATAAAACTCAATATACATATTGAGTATATTATATATTTTATTATAACATTTTCCCTGATAGCCTCAAAATGTGAACATGCTAATCCAATGACTTTTCAGTGTGCAAATGAACTATTATTATTCATCCCTGATAGGAAGTTATAGGAAAACCACGTGACAGAGAGGAAGATAACTAGAGGTTGCTTAAAGATTTTCCCCTTGATTTATTTTGTAGATCCCACTGGAACATAAAATCAAACCAGATTTCAAGTATATTACACTTAGCTGTAAGAATACAGAAGTAATACCCAACTGCATTGTGTTATAGATGATATAATGTCTTAAAGGCTGACAGAAATTATCCTGGTGCGTAAGCACGAGGAGCAGCATTGATGCTGAGCTTTCAACTTTTCTTCCATTTTTTCTCTCCTGGGTCGCCTTAATGCTATGTAAACTGGGGTCTTTTGGAAGGGATTTCAGCAATAAACAACCCCCCATTTCTTTCTGCGACCCGTGAGAAAGCCTACACAGGCTAGCTTGCATTGACCTCTGTAGTGTCTTTTGAATCATATCCTGCTGATCAACACTACATGTCTCTACAGTTTGCATCAACAAGGTTGTAACAGGGCAAAACTCCCTTGGCACTAATCTCTGAAGCCACGTCTAATTCTCTTTTTTAATGAGGCATTGAATTATTCCATACAGTGAGATGCCTGTCAGTTTGCAGCATAGCTCCATGCATGCTGTTATGCCACCAGAGATAAACAATCAGTAGGATTGATCAGGCAGGCAATCAGTTAAACAAATCTGAGTAGAAAAAAAATTTGCACATGCACTGCTCAGGGTGAAATAGATGTTTTGATAGAGTTGCATAATGAAAATATGTGATGTGTGAATACAGTGACTGGCAGTAACTAATTAAGAGAGAGTTAGCTTTTGCATAAATGTTTTATTTTCTGGAGTTGCAATGGGAGGAAGATCTAGGGATCAGAAAATGGAGATCCATGGTCAGTTCCCCCATTTTGCCACAGATTTAGCCCTGAGTCATTTATTTTCTCCTCTGTGTAGCAGCTCTGTTCCACCCATTATAGAAACAAAAATAGCGGTGCAAGGTACACCTGCTTAGGGCAAGGGTGGCTCCTCTTTTCAAGGGGAAAAGGCAAGGAGTATGTTATGTACTCCTGTGAGAAACATAAGGCAGGCAACTATGGTGCTGGCCGTCCTCTTCAAGGCTGGACACCTAGGAGTGCAGCTAGGGGCAGACGTAAGCAAGAGTCAGCAGACAGGTCATTGCGGTTATGTGACACTCATTAACTGGTTATGTAGCATATAAAATTTTCAGGGAAAAATGGTCTCCATGTAGTAAGCAGTCTTAAAAGAAGACACACCACAAACCTCAACCCAACTACATCCTCCCTACCCCTGCCACTAAGCCATCCTCCCTATACTTGCCATCATAGCTGTGAGCACCACAACAAAATAGTAGATTTTGTTGTAGATCATGCGAAATGGTTCAAGTACTCCCGGTCATACCTGGATTGCTGTTTAATAATCTTTGTCATGATCTCACACCATTAAGCCAGTAGTGATTGAAGCACTTTGGTCACTCAAACTTGCTCTGTTGTTCATTAAGTCAATGGGTTTCTATTGAGTTTGAAGGGCATCAGATAATCAAATCAGGCATTTTATCACCTGGTTTTGCTGCATCCTGGTTTTACTGTCACTAAGGCCAAGTGATGGATACATTGATTTCTGCATTTACCTACATCCCAGCCAACACATAATTTCCTTTGGATTTATTTATGCCTAAAGGAGTTCTCAGCTGCTTTACAGAAGCTTTGTTTTTAAAACTTATCTGTCACAAAAAAATCTCACCAAATATAAAGATTTCGTTAAGAAATTATCCTTGTCCTCTACTTGGATTAGAGTGTATTGAGTGCCTTTTTGAAAAGACAGGGAGGATTCCTGTCCAGTGAAACTGGACCCCCATGCTCTGTCATCTTTGCATATAGGAAAAATCACTCAGAAACAGTGATTCTTTTAAGCTCCATACCATGAAAGAGTCGCACATCTGAAGAAGTCACTGTCCAGCTGCCTGTAACGGCTCTTGTTGCCAGAAGTTCTCTCCCCTTCAGCCTGCTGGCTGA
This sequence comes from Anhinga rufa, assembly GCA_013400875.1. Lineage (NCBI taxonomy): Eukaryota > Metazoa > Chordata > Aves > Suliformes > Anhingidae > Anhinga > Anhinga rufa. The sequence continues at coordinate 37,779 of VZTV01015774.1, forward strand.
GCTGCTTGTGGGATTTCTCCAAATGAATCATTTAGCATGGGCAGCTTCAGTAACGACAGGTTCTCATCAAGCAGGTGAGGCAGCACAGTTGGATCCAGCAGAGGACACGTGTCCACAGCTTAAGGGAATACGGTTTTACAGGGAGCAGAATCCAAAGCTCTTGAAACAGGTTTCTCTGTCTAACGTGAAACACTGGTGTAAAGTCTGATGCTTCAAAGCTTAAAAATCATTTCAATTAGGAAACACATAGATGGTTAAGTTTAACTGGGTAATAGCCTAAGAGTGTTTGGGTGGGGAAACGTGGCTGTTTAGGCGGAATTGTAAAGCTGTGAGCTAATTCACTGACATGCAGTGTAATTTGTGAATAAGGTTATCTGCAATATCTAACCTTTTAGTAAATGCCAGCTGCATAATGACTGTCGGTTTTCTCTCCTCAGATATTACACTGCAGAAGGTTCTATCTGACCATAAGAATCTATTTAATAAGACTCTAATGGGAAATGACCAGTATTTGAGTATTACAGATTAAAAGTGACAATGCTAATTGACTGCAGAGGTATCTACATGAAGAGGGACCAGAAAAATCATTTAAGTCTAAATGAAATTGGACTGATTTGATATTTGAAAAAGCATTACATTCCTCTTGCGTTTGGCAGTGTGAAGTAATTGCTCCCTGTGTCAGGCAGAACTGGCTTCTGTGTAGCAATAGGCCAAGATTGGTGGGGAGTGAAGGACGTTAACTTGGGGGGGTTTAGAAATACATATTAGTTTACTAAAATTAGAATTATATGGGAAGGTTGGTATTGTACGTAATTTTTAGGGTGAGGAATGAAATAATATTTTGTATATGCAGAAATCAAATTCTAGAAAACTTTTAATGATTTTATTGTGTGGGTTGGTGATTGCTGGTAAAACAAGTGAGGAGCACAACCACATTTCTGCTCTGAAGATGCAAATTTCATTACCTTTTTTCTTAGCATTTCAAAAAGCATTTTGCAAATAATAGAACAGGGAAATGGAAAATCACAGTTATATTTTATGAGGAGTAATTGGCAAGAACCATAACAACAGGAAAATGATCATACATGGCTTATGCTTATCTCAAAAATGACTTAAAATCATTAGGTGTCAGATAAATGCATGTGCTTAATTTCTATATCATTTGCTGTGCACAAATCTTTACTTTCAGTCAAAAAGGTTGCAGTACAAATTAATTTCTCTATGTAATTTTTTACAGATCTTAGAAGGGAATCAGACACAGCATCGATTCCAAGTAACATGTTACGTGCACAGAAAACACAACATTTTCATATCACGAGGCATAAAAATTTTTTGGAAAATAAACACAGAACATCCTTTAAAATCCCAAGATACTGAGAAAAATTCTCTTCTAGCATGGCTCTATGTGCTTCAAAATACTATGGGAAAACAGCTGTAAAGATACAGCAAAGGCTTAGGGGTTCAATACATGCTGCCACTGTGCCCCTCCTGCTCCAAAATCTAACCAAGTTCACGTCAGGAAAAGAGAAATATCTTGTGTATTACAACAGCACATAAGCCACCTTGCCAGATTTTATTTTCTTTTATTTTCTTTATTTTATATAAAAATGATTGTTTCAGTTCTCAGTGGTTGTTTGAAAAGCCTACATGAATGCAGGGAAAACTGCCAATGAATTCAATACAGAATTCAGTGAGTTAATACAGAAAACAGTTATGTATGTGCTTAAATTCAGTATGTGAGCAATTCTGTTGAAGTTGGAGGAACATGTGGCATGGTTCAAACTAAATGGATCCATAAGTCTTTGCAAAATCATCTGCTTAGAGTCTCTGGTGGAAGATAAAGAAGTAAAGAAGCATGGTAATTTTACAGGAATATGCACTGAAATATGCCCTGCTTTTCACTGACCCTGCTGTATCCCCAGCTCATACCTAGGAACGTATGCAATGTACTCTGGGGGACATTCTGCCAATGCTAGGAAGGAAATAAAGGTGGGGGGAAAAAAAAGAATCATTCTAAATTCTTTGAAATACTGTAATTGTGTTATTGTACAATTTTCAGATTAAGGTTCGGGTAATTTATTTTTAAGGTAATATTTTTTGTGTTCTGCTTATATAATGCATAGGATTAAGGCAAAATGAAGGCTGTTCTTAGAGTTCAGAATGCAGGTTACATTTACTTTTATACAAGAATTGGTAGACCATTCGTATAGCTGCTGCAATGTAAAATAATAAACCACAATTACTTACACAGCATGGAGTTGGGAAACATATCAAAATAATCAGCATGAAAGTGAACAATCGAATGTGTCGAACTTAAATATATGGCTTAATTTTCCCTTTGTGTCAGTTTTAGGCCAATATAGCTATTGCAATATAAATAAAAACACAAAAGTAATTTCACTGATTTCAGTACAGCTGGTCCTCAGATAAATGAAAATGTTTAGACTTTCATTCTGTAGTCTTTAGTTTGAAATAAAATCTACAGTGTTTTTCTTGCCCTTGTTTTTTTATAATTAAAAATGAATCATTGCAGTGCTATAGAAAAAAAAAAGTGTATTTATATAAATACCGTAATTTTGGTTAAATTTCATCATAATGGCCTTTGATGTCTTTCTGTGCCACAAACTCAAAGCTTTTTGAAGCTGGTCTGCATAATTCAGTCAAATATAGATATCATATAGCAGCATATTTATATGTGTTATTCAACATCCATATTTGAAGTCATATCTTTGCATTCAGCTCACTGGTAACTTGGCTTAGCACTCTTGAGGCTTAAATATCAAACCCCAGCGTTGGTCTTTCCCTAAGTAATCTATAAACTGCCACTTGCTCATTTTTGATATCGGGAGGAATATTTTTGAAACCTGGCTAGATTAACAAGTAATTGGATTGATGCATACATGTTCTGCAAAGGTCAAAATTGACCATGTTTTATTACAGAGTAGCGTACCGATTGACTAGTGGCTAACTTAGTGAATAAAGTAATTTGGTTTTCTCTCCGCGAGTACTCTGTCGCTATCATACAGTTGCTTTACCCATCCTTTAATCCTGGCTTGCCTAGGAATGAAAGTGTAAATTGTGTTTCTTATGACCTTTTATGGTGAGCAGTAGTATGCAGAGGTTCTGCAGAACAAAATTTGAGGCCCTCATCTATATGGTCTGGTTTATTGGGCCACCTTATGACCCTAACACCAGTTTGTACCAAAACAAGCATTTCCCCTGCTGTACAAGCTCACCTGCTCTGTGCTGGGCTAGGTGCTGTGCTTCTTGCGCATCTGGACATCAGCTGGGAAAGTCTGCTCCCCACTGTGCAAATTACACCTGGGTAATCCTCTAGCTGAATACCGGAGATGACCTCGTCCTCTTTCGCAGCTTAAAGCAGAGATAAGTGGTTGTTTCATGTCTTTTTATGCGTTTATGTCAGTACAAGATATAATTGTAGACAGAAACAAGAATATATTAGCACAAGAGGGAGATCCGTATGAAAGTGCAAGACATGGTTCCTAATATGATATTTATTAAACGCTGTGGAGATTTTAAAAATATGACAGCAAAAGTCCTGAAATATTTTACTTTCAAGAGTTTTAGCCCATTTTAAAAATCACCTCTTAAATTAAATGTAAAGTGGAAGTGATATTTTATATTTGTCCCTCATAACATAGTAGAGGGCCAAGGGGAGAATTAATATAAAGGTAAGAAAAGCTACTTTTTCTGAAGATCACCACTATGGAGAGGAATGTGTGTCTGCACAGATTTGCACGAATAGCTCCAGCAGACAGCATACAGATAAATCATTTTTAATACCACAAGACACAACAAAAAAGAGTTCTGCTATTTTTTTTCCTGCTTTTTCTTCCTCAATTTATATAGGAAAAATGCACATATCCATTAAAAAAATATGGTTTACTTTTTATTTTTTTAAACATCAATACTGCGCCAGAATCATTTTTAACCGAACTGTAGAATCCATCACTGTCAATAGACATAAGAATGGCTTCAAGTTTTTTTTTCTCTCCAACAACTTACCGTTTTGACATGTAAAGAAGAGTCATTTTGTAAAATTCTAAACTTTTACAAAGGTAAGAAATGGCAAAATAATAACAACATTTGTCTTCTGTCAAGAAATATTGACATGGTATTACTACAGCAAAATTGGTTTGTGTTGTGAAGTGTGTCTCATAGATAAATCAGATTTGAGACTTTTTGAAGCTAACTAAATTGTACTTTAGTAGTGATATATATAAGAATATCAAGACACATGATACGGAATTTCTTTTTTTTCTTTTAACAAAAGTGGGATAAGAGCACTTCGGTTTGCAAAAAAGATTTCCTGCTCTATCTGCCTTCACTTTTTTTACACTTCACTCAAATGTGATTCAATATATCAATAAGCGGACAGTGCATGCCTCAGCCTCACGTATAAACAAGCAGAGGTGAGGTAATTTATATACAGATTTACAGAAAGATGCCTTTCCCGTGTCAGATTAAATAGATATCATTCCAGCATTTTATAAGTACACTTATATTTCCACCTAATTAAAATGTGGGTGAGACAAAGCCAAAATGGCTTTGTAAAATCTTTATAGGCATATGAAGTTTATCAGACTGTGCTGAATACTTCTGCATTAGTTGTACGGCTTGGGGAAGGACTTGCAGAAGATTTGGAAAGTGCTACTCCTCCTGGTCACGCTTTACTGAGAGTTGTTAAGCTGACATCTGGCTGAGCATCTTCTTGCTTCAGGGCATCCTCCATGCCATCATAGGAGGTGCTAGGCCACTTTGCCAAATGCATGGCTTGAACTGGTTCCTTCATGCCTTGCTCTGCAGAACACCGATGGCTTTCCCCCATGAACTTGAAAGGAATAGCAGCAAACCATTAGCAGTTCTTCAATACTAGAAAATATCCATCTGCTCCTGGCACAACTGTTTGTCAACATATAAATAGCTACACTACCAGCAAATGGAGCAATTTTCTGCATCTGGCTCATGCTTCCTTTCCTCCCTATCCAAGTGGCATTTGCGGTTCAGTAAAGGCAATTAATATATTCACAAAGATGTCAGTTCTTGACACATTATTTTAAAAGGAATAATTTCAGCAAATAAATGGAAACACAGAGATGCCTTGAATTTTTTTTGTCTTGTTTTTTGATGCTGGAGTACACTTTCATACCCAAAGAGGGGTGAAGAACATATCTGATGGGCTGTGTTTAATTTTGCATTGTGTAATTAGTTACCTGCTGGAGTTTCTCACAGCTTTTCCATTTGCTCATATAAGGGCTAATCCTAACTAAGAAAGAAACGAGTCATTCTGTGACCAGTGGAACTTATGAAGCTTCGTTTCCTGCAGCTCCCTCCCATGTGGTTTCTCTAGTGTCTGATGGCTTGGTTGAGTTCACGCTGCAGGTTCTCCCACAGTAAGATACCCAGATTAGTTCCCTTTCATTTGACTTTCAATTTTCACAGGACAAATAGAAACTTACTTTAGATTTAACATACTGTGGAAATATGTTTCATTTATTTTTAAAAAAAAAAAATAAAATTAAAACATTGGTGCTTTAGTGCTGCCACAAAACTGCATTTTGCTTTTTCCCAATTAGCTGGTGACCATAAATGCTATCAGCTGTGTAATGGACACAGTGGCAGTGCTTACATAGCTGTAGTTGCCCTTGATCCCACTGTTGGGCTTTCTGAAACACTGCAGTATCTGTGAGCATTTGGAAGAGAAAAATAACTCATAGTCTTCTCAGATATCAACAGATGTTGAGTGGGAAAACTATTGCTTTTTCTAGGATAGCCTTTGCTGTTTAGAAGACAGAAGATGATCTGTTTTCAATGTTTGCTATAAAGGATTGCCTGGAATTCCAAGTCTTGAGATTTGGAAGCCGTAACACCTGAGATAGGTAAGGCAGGCTACAACCTAGGTCCTCTGTGGAGGAAAGCTTGGGTTGGCCCAAGTTCTGCCAGCAAAGGCTCAGGCTGACTGGTGTATTTCCATCTGGAATCTCCCCTTCCTCTGTAATTCTCTAATTGCATGAACATGCAAGTGACAACCACTCTGAGTGTTTGTTGAATGTGGAATCGGTGAACCCTGAAGCTTATAATCTACTCAGTATACAACACAGGAAATGACTGGTAAGTTTGATTTAGTAAATTCAGTGTTTGTTACATTTTTGGACTCTTTGAAAGTTTAATCTTTGGGTTTTGATCCTCTGCAGCAGACTTGTGAGTCTGGCTTCAGTTAGCTTTTTTTAAATCCAGAGAAACTTCATGGCTTCCAGTTTTCCTGTTTCCTGTGATCAGGATGCATTTGGGGGAATAGGCAGGGCATGTAGCTTTGCTTTGACTTCTTTTTTAGTGCACTTATTAAACATATCTGTACTAGTGATGCATTGATGAAAAAGTTTTACAGAAATAAAAGTAACAAGGCTCCAAGGAGTTCTCAGTCTCCAATCCAGGTTGAACTGGAATTCTCTTGAACCATCAGGTGTTATTGCATAAATGTTGACAGATCCCAGTTGGCCAAGCTCTGGTCTCATACCAATTTAATTCACTTTCAAACCCCCTGGCTTCTGTGGTTTCTCCATTTTAAATTGGCATTGCTTAGACATTCTCATCCTAAGAATTAAATGTTCCTCTAAAGCAATTTGGGAACTTAATGTTTTGCAAGTTTCTTCCTCATGTGATGGTGGCAGAGATGTTTAGGTCCTGAGGAAAATGCCAGTATTGAACAGAATGGACATAGGCATCTTCTCTTACAAACGGACCTTCTTGTCATTGCTAGATCTTTGCAGATGTTTATGTTTATTGTCAAACTCCTTCCTAATATAGGAAAGTAAATGTAATCTCCATGGGCTGCAAGCTTTGTTCTATAAATTGCAATCAAGGTAGGTTCCTGTTATTTGTAGGCACTGTGTGCTGCTAACCTAGTCTCTTAAAATCAGCATTCCCCTTTGAAAAATGAGAAGCTGAGAGAGTAAAAAAACCTGTTGATTGTTCCTGTTGAGCTGGTCTTTCCAGACTGACTGGCCAAATACCAGTCATGGGTGCCAGTCACTGGAAATCCCCAGGCTAGGACACATGGGGATTCAGGATCATTTAAATTAATTAGCTCTTGACTATTACCACTGGGGAGGAAAAACTATGACATGCTCTTCGCAACAGCCGGTCTGCATGCAAAGCCTTGTCTTGTTGCAAATCTACTTCCAGGCCTGCTTCGTCCTCTTTAAATTCTTGTAGGAATTTGGTGCTTTTTTTTCCAAGCTAAAGGTGACCAGCCACCGTGCAGGCATGGTGCTGGTGAGCGAGCGGGATTTAAGTTGCCTGCAGAGCTATCCTTGACCTGCAGATGTCCCGCTGTTGCTGTGTTTCTGGGCCTCTGATGGAGACGCTACTCGCTTCATGAGTTGCGAGCAAACGTTGCGTTTGGGTGTACATCCGCAAGTGGCAACACTGAGATTTCCAAATGAACTTCATTATATAGGTTGAGACTGAGAGTGTCCAGAGAGAAAAGCCTTTGGCTCTCTAGGTTGGTAGTAGCCTCTGTTATCATTATAAATTTATTTGAATTTGGGACCCCTTAAACTATGGAAGCACTCAGATCCACTCTGGCTCATTATTAAAGAGGGAGCACTAAACATTTTGGATCCAGATCACATCTGCATAACAGCGTTTGAATATGTTAATTTTCTCCTAATCACAAATTTGTCACATGCCACACAGGTTACTTCTGAGATTTATGGGAGCCTACTGGTGAGGATAGTTGATGCTTGTCACATCACTTGGATAACTCTGGTTTAGGAGCTTTTTAGCTGCTTAAATAATATATTGAAGAAATGCTTGTCTGTTCGTATTTACCTGGTAGAATATATATTAACTGAGAAGTTTTTACCAGAAAATCTTGACTCTTGGTCTAAGAACTTTAATGATAATCAATGTCATTAATGTCAATGTCTAACTTATATGTATTTACACAAACTGTCATATAGTAGCAAATTGCCAAACATTTCCTTCCTATCGGCAATTACTGCTCTGTCTTGAGCAAGACAAGCTGAAGCCAAATCACCTTATTTCCACCTTCTAGGAAAGCAGGTGGTGGTACTCGTGTTGCTGTGTGCATGCTCCTCCTCTCTACAGTGCCATTTTGTGGTGTTTGGAGAACCAGGAGATGCCCAGAGTCTGAACCCAGTTCTCTGGGACTGATTCAAAAGGAACAATTTCCCTCGTGTGCAGAGCAGGAAAGATTTGATTGTTTGAGTAAATGTGATGTTAGAGTGTAAAACCAGGATGATAGTCTGCCTAGGCTCCTTGGAAAAAGCAAGGTGATTTTCAATATATTTCCCTGAAAGAAGTGTAGCTCTTCCATTAAGTTATTTACTAAGACTTTTCCCTGATAAAAAGCCAAGGACAGCCTCACAGGACATGTGAGGACACCGTCTGGATTAAGAAACATGCATTTGGTATATCCAGATGCAATAACAGAAAAGGAGAACTCAGACAGGAATTTCAAGCTACATATTTGGAGAGTTTCGTCCTATCTTTGCAGCCCTTCCCGTTACTTTGTGGATGCCTCAGCGGATCTAGGAGACAGACACGGTTCTAGTGATACAAAGGTTCGTTGTGGTATCCTCAGATTTAAGACTGCATTCTGAGGCTTTAGATTAAAGTGAGATTACTAGATCCTGGTCCATGGAGCACAGGACTGATGCGCTGCCATTATCATAGTAAAGGAAGCAATAGAAAAAAAATAAATAAAAAAAGGA
>VZTV01015775.1:170-12062 GCA_013400875.1 Anhinga rufa
TTGAAGTCCCCCACGAGAACAAGGGCTAGCAATTCTGAGGCTTCTCCCAGCTGCTTATAGAGTATTTTTTCTACCTCTTCATCTTGGTTGGGTGGTCTATAACTGACTCCCACCATGATATCAGTCTTGCTGGCCTTCCCCCTGATTCTCACCCACAAACACTTGACCCTATCACCACCATCATTAAGCTCTAGACAATCCAAACACTCCTTAACATACAGAGCTAGTTTTGACGGAAGGCGTAGGCCGACTTAACCTCAGCGACACCTCCAACCTAGATGAACCATCATCCTCGTCATTGTTCGGTTCCTCTTGCAGAGCCTCATACCTATTACGCAAGGGCACCGGGGAAGGTGGGGTAGTCACGGAGGAGTTGCGCCTGCCACGCCAGGCAGGAACTTGTCGTCATTCCCCTCTATCCTTTAAGTCACTGGGTTCAGCCAGGCGGAGAGACGACAGGGAATCCTCTGTATCATGCATCCTCTTCCCCATCAGCCAGATCCCTTCTGGCACCTCTCCTGTGTTGGCAACATCTGGATGCTGACCCCAAGTACGGGGGATTATGGAGAACCTCACCTGGGAACAAGGGTTTTGTCTCCAGCCAGCGCTGAAAGCACTGCCAAGCAAAAACCATGCCGGAGATGCAATTCAGGAGTAAAAATGCAAATTATTTGTACCCAGCCTGGTTTGTTAGACCCCCAAACCAAAGCTGATGGATTGGATACAGATGTTGAAACCTTGGGAAAAAAGATGCCGAGCCCCTGGCAGACCCAGTCCACTTCTTGGGTCATCTGAGGAGGGACCCGCCGGCAGCAGCTGATGGCTTTGCTGCTGCTTTGCCCTCTGTTAGCGTGAGGATTACGACACCGAGAGTTAATTATTTTAAACCATGGCTCATGGCATTAATCTAGGCTGGAGCATAATCCCAGTCAGGGCTAATTAGCAGAGCTGGAAGCAGCAGGGAGCTGCTTGAGGGATGCCTTTTGGACCGAGTCCTGCTCTGTGCCTCAGTTTCCCCACCTTCAAGGGGGAAAGCAATACCCCTTACAAACCCACCTAAGATCCAGCAAAAATCCCAACCCGGAATAACAGCAAGGAGTTATTAGAGATGCTACACCTCGGAAGAATAAGCCTAGTTTTGAATTTTCCCATCTGAAATTCCACAACCCTCCCTAAACATTCTCTTCTTCCAGTTTTAGCTGAAGATACACAGGCTTGGGGTGAGCAGAAAGGGGAAAAGTAATTAATTTCACCAGAGAAGGAATATGAGGATTTAGGATTAGATGCTGCTGTCAAGTTTCCCAGTAAGTTAACAGTCCTGGTGAGGCACTGGCGGGGTTTTGCCATTCCAAGGTGGCCCAGGAGAAGTAGGTGACCATGACCCAGATGATGAATTTGCTTATTTATTTCTCTATTTGCAGGAAATCAAATTAGTCCATATTTCTGATTGGTGACAAATGAGGCAGCCATCGATTCCCCCCCTCCTTCCCTGGGTGTCTGCTGTGAGCCGTCTCTGCCTGCACCATCAATTCCTGCACCATATATCTGGAAAGGGATTATTATTATTAACTTTTTTTTTTTTCCATTTTCCTTCTGAACAACTTCTCCAAAGGCACAACCTCAGGCAGAGGAAAGGGGAAAATAAAACCTGGTACCAGGCAGAAGTCCCAAGTGCTACAAAACTCACTTCTCTTTTCCCAATTTAGAGTGTGATGCACAGCTTTTTACCCCAAAAATTACCTCGGGGGAGCCTGGGGCAGCCAGATCAGCACCATCATTAGCTGAGTTGGGTGCTAAAAAGCAGCCAAAGCCACTCTGCTCCTTTCTTCCACCACTGCAAAACCCTCTCTGCTCACACGGGGAGCGCTCCGGAGGCACCTGGTGTCTTCTACTGGTTGTATATGGGTGAAAGGGATGGAGAGAGGGAGGGAGAGAGGGAGGGAGAGAGGGAGGGCGAGATGAAGGGAGGGATGGAGAGATGATGGATGGAAGGGTAGAGGGAAGAAGAGAGGGGTGGAGGGAGGGCTTTTTGCCCTTTCCCTCGGTACCTCCCTCCAGACTCAGCCTCCATCTGCTGCCTTTTCTCCTCCATCTCCGTTACCCCTCTCAGCGCTCACTCTACAAAGCAGGATTGCTAATTGGAAGCTACCCTCTTCTCCCCGATTTACGTTCCATGATTAATAATCCCTTTGCTCTCTCGGTAATGCCACGCCGCTAATAAGATTAAAACATATCTCCCTCTTACAGCACTGATTCATAACGCTGATTTACCTTTACTTCTCCACTCTCACGGAGAGGATGCACATGGCGGTTACCTTAATCCCTATCCATCTCCGCACCGTTGAGAAATAACTGCTAATTAATACCTTTCTCTCTCCCAACTGCTTCCAGATATGCCCAGCTATCAATATTTGTCTGCCTTTTCGCCGCTGATCTCAAAGGCTGATACAGCAAACTCCCAGCCCTGCTCGCTACTTTACCTCTGCAGAGGGGATGCTGGCATTTTTTTGGTGCCTTTTCCCCCAAAACAGTGACATCCTGGAGGTCCTTCCAGCCCAGGCTTGATCGCCCTGAGATGGAGCAAAGCCGAAAGATGTGGGGAGGCTTTTCCAAGCATCTTTTCATGCAGACGTGCTCATCTCCATCCATGACTCAAATCCCTCCATAGGGTGACATCTTTCCCTGACTCATTTCCTATGTCCATCCCTATTTCTGTGTCCACCAGCTCGTTCTGCAGCACGACTCCACATCCCCAAGCCAGCTTGGATACAGAGCATCCTTAGATAAACCAATCAGCCACATTTTTCACCCTATTGCACATTTTTCTCCTCTGCTAGGAGACCCTGGACTGGCCCTACAGCCAAGCCAAGCAGTCGGATGCTTTGGGAACAACAGCAACAGCAGCAAGAGCTTGCAAAGGAGGAAAAAAAACCCAGCAGAGCCTCTGATCTGATGAATGTGGCAGGGGAGGCTGATGCTCTGCTTTTAATAAAACATAACGAAGCGTAGGATCATAAAATATTTCCTTTAATTCAGTGCTCCCGCGAGGGTGGGTAATAGAGGCTGGGTAATGTGGTAGGCTTTCCTCGCAGCTTGCCGGGGGGGGGAGAGCACTGCTGGGGTTGTTAAACAGCCCATTTGCAAGCCTGTAAGTGCTCTCCTTCCCATCCCCATCCCATTTTGGGGGGCAGAAAGACGGGGGGCTGTGCACACCCCCATAGAGCCAAAGCACATCCCTCCTGCTGCGCGTTTCGGGGGGCTCCCAGCTCCCAGAGTCACATCGCTTCGCCCCACTGGGACGGGCTTTCCGGGGCAGAAAAAGGTCAAAAAGCAAATCAAGGGGGGGATGTTCGATTCCCATCCTCATCCTCAGTAAGTACATGGGTGTCTGAGTACGTGTGTGTTGCATATATATATAAAATATATATATATATATACATACACACGTCTCCAAGGCAGTGTGGCATAAGTGATTAACATTCTCACGTTAAAAATCTCTCTGCATCTGCTTTTGTCCTACACCCGGCACTAAATATAACCATTCAATATGCTCTCTCCCTTCACCAGAGAGATAACATTGTTTAAATAAGCCCTTTCAGTTTTAAAGAGTCGGGTTGTTTTCTCGTGGAGGCGAGCTTTTAGCAGATCAGGAGGCAGAGGAGGGTGGTCCATGCAAACAAACCCAGAAGCACGAGCATCCCTAACATCCAAGCACACAAATCCTGCTCCCTCCAAATCATTTCCCACCAGGAAGTTGACCAGATGTGGTTTCCTGCTCTAAAAAAAAAAATATATAATATTAAAGACACATTTCTAGGAGCAGAAGGGTTTAATTTGGAAACCGGGCTTGCCTACGCTCCCACGCCGTTGCTATAATTACAGCGGTGTAAATTCACTCTCCGTCAGGAGGAAACCCAACTATCGCCAGCCAGTTTGCATACATCAACTGCTTGCGAAGAACTTCCTTAGAGAAGCAAAAAAAAAAAGCCGTAATAACACAACAAGACACAAATATAGCTTAAAAAGAGCCACCACTTATGGAAAAGATCTCATTATCAAGTTGCAAGGCGAAGATAGTCTGAGCGGAGACGAAGTGCTGGAGGTTTTTCTCCATGAACGATAGTCTGTCTGGAAGCCGAACCACTGGCGTTATCACCCAGCCTTATTCCTGCTGGTGATACATCTTTTGCATTCTTTCTGGAGCAATATCTACCCATTACTTGGTGCTCCTCCATCAGCAGATCTAGCCTGTTATTCATCCTACATGGAAAAAAACCCCACTCCCCAGCAGCTTGCTGTATATATTTTGGGGTGCTGGGCAAGGCAAAGTTGCCCAAATCCTCCCACCTTTCTCTGAGTCACCACGTCCTTCTGCAATACAACTTGGCACGTATATCTTTAGGAGAAAAGCAAGAAACCCAGCCAAATTCAACCACCAGCTCTTGGGACGCTCTCGGTGCTGCAGGCGGGGCATAGGGGTGGGATGGCAAAGCCTGTGAGTGTGGTCCCCCTCTTCTAATAGCTTGTGCAGAAGCTAGAGCTGCAGGAAATGGGGCTTTTCTGGGCTTAAAAGTACGAGAAAGATTCTTGATGGAGCAGCAGAAGTATCTCAGATCATTGTACATCAAGGAACTGCCTGAATTTGGGCTGGAAATCTTCTTAAGCAGGACGTAGAGCCAAGCTTTGAACCCTGCTCTCCAGAGGTGCAAAACAGGGATGGAAACCTAAATCACCTGACCGTTAAAATCCCCTTCCAGACCATTTCCAACCAAACCAAGGAATTTTTTTTTGCAGAAGGAAAGACACAGCCAACAGCCAACTAGTGATGAAGAAGGTGCTCATCTCTACAAGAGGGCTCACAAGGGTACAGGCAGCTCAGCTCACCCACGTCTATCCACCTCAAAACTGGGGTGCTTTGGTGACTGCTGAGCTGGAGCCTTTTCCTCCCCCTCCTGCTGTTATGGTCCATCTCAGCCCCTCCGCGAGGAGCCAGCGGCTCCCAAAGCCATTGCTTGGCCCCTGTGACGATGATGACTGCCAGCCAAAAGCACCCCTTTCATCATCGTCCTCTTTTCAAGTATTATCAGCACCAGGAGGAAAACACACCTCAGGGACCAGCCAGGTGTCCTCCCCAGCACAAGCACCATCAAAAGCAACATGGCTAGCAGCAAATCCAGGGTTATCCATAAAACCCATCTCCAAAAAAAAAAGCATTTCCGCAGACGGCAGTGCACCTAGGAGTGAACCCAAGTGCCACTCACCATGTCCCCCCCCCCATCACCCTGCATCCCACCCATCTCTTTGCTCCCTCGGGGAGAACCAACCCTCCACCACCTGCATCACTCCAGGGGTGTGGATGGCCCCATCACCGCAGATTCCTTTGCAAAGAAACAAATAGGTAGAAACTCAGGTGTAAAGCAGGTGCATCCCAGCAGAGGGGTCTCCAGCTCCCATTCTCCCTCTCCTGGGCAGATGGATGCAGCTTCAGGATTTATCTACAAGCACAGGGAGGTGGAGCGGGGCTGGAATAACCGCTGCTAATCCCCTTCGCCCTCCCCTCTGAAGTATATTGTTGAAGGCATTATATAAATGGGAAATTATACAGAGGTTTGGGCAGGAGAGGAATTAAATCCCTGCCTCCCCTGCTCCGTTTTGCAATGCCTCCAAGACACCCAGTCTTACAGGCAGGAAGGGTTTTGGAGATGGAGATGTGCTCCCAGCACCAGAAGCAATGAAATGTGTGGTCCAGAGGCTGGGAAGGGCTTGGCAATGCCACATTTCCACCACCATACCGTCCTTCCGTTGGGTTGCAACGTCCCTTTGCTGGGAAATGTGTTTTTTCCTGATGTTCCCCAAACCTCCTTGGAGTCAAGGGCTAAACCCCTGCGAAGCCAGCAGCCAAATTCCCCTCTGGGCTGCCTCTGGCAAGTGGGGCTTCGCTGTGGATTCAGCCCAGAGCTGGAAAAACCTCCTTCCCTGCTTCAAACCTCCATCGATGGGGCTGTCAGGACTCTATTAATGATAGTTTTGCTTCTAGTTAATACAAACGCTAATTGCATTTCAAAGGACCAGCTCCAGCACTGGCTTCTGCTGCAAACACACGCATACCCCAGGTGTTAACCCTGCGAGATCACAGGGACGCAGGAAGGAGGGTCACCCCACTAGATAAGCACATCAGGGTGGGCTCTGATGCAGTGTTTCGGGGGATGAACCCCATTTCGCAGCCAGCTAAGAGTGAAAACAAGCAGGGCACACACCCTCCTCGGTCTAAATGGCTCTGCAGACCCTAAAAACCTAATTTTACATCATAACTCCATAGAGGGAACCACAGCGGTGGGTTATTGCCCTCGCACTTTGCTATGAGCCCTCCTGCCCTTGGCACTTGGGTGGCAAATCCCATCCCAAAAGCACTGAAAACAAGCCTGTGATTGACGGTTTATTTTAGGAAGGAGATGGGAAAAGTGGGAAGGAGATAATGCCGGGGAGAGATAATGTGAGCGCCAGTCATTAGTTAAAAACAAGCCCATCAGTACTCCAAGTGCCTCAGCAGAAAGCAAACAAAAGGGCAAAGAGAGCAGCTTGGCAAGGGAACAAAACCAGCCACATCAGCTGCATCCTCCCTGCTTGGCTCTTCTAGGAGCCGGGAAGTTTGCGAGGCGAGAGCTGCACCTCCCGCCTCCGAAAAACAGGGATTTGGGGCCTCCTTCCCTCGATTTTCCTCCTCGCCAGTGTCTGAGCAAAGAGGCTGAATGGGCACCCCTGAAATCAAGGTTCTGTCTTAGAAAATAGGCGAAAAACCCCAAAGTACTGGGGAAATCCCATTGGCGGGTCCCAAGTGGGGTGATGGTTTGTCCTCCCTGTACGTGGTCCCAGGCAGGTCCCGGCCATCTCCATCCTTGCCAGGGCAAGGTTTCAGCTCCATCCCCACCTCCCTGGAAGGCTTTTCCCTTGGCAAGTGCTGCAGGGGCCTTAGCATGGCCCTTGCCCCTGTCTCAGCCTAACTCCCGAGCCATTAGCGCGTCTGGATTAAATCAAACTTGCTCTTATCCCGACACTGCGGAGAGCTTTTCATCAGCAGATCTTAAAAGCATTTGGGCAGAAGGAGCAAGGCGAGCACCGGTCGAGCATTCCCAGTCAAGGATTTTCTGACAGAAAAGACTGTTTCTGCAGTGGCAACCAGAGAAAGAAATTTAAAAAAAATTAAAAAAATAGGCATTTGGGGCATGAGAAGCCCTGAAACATCTGCACGGGAAAGAGAGGCTTGTGAGCCTGTGAGAGTGGTTAAGGTCACATCTGGATGTTCCATAAAAACCCATCAACGCAGGAGCTGAGCTGCATTGCCCCGTTGCTCAAGCCTGGGAGCAAGGCCAGCGTAGACCTTGCCTGGAAGGGCTTGGAGGCACCAGAGAGGCCACAAGGCGTCCACGAAGACTGTGAAGCGTGCGGCATTTAGCATATTGCATAGAGCGTTTAGCGTATGGTGTGTAGCACACCGCGTTTAGCATGCAGCACCTTGCCTTCAGCACGTAGCACGTTGCATTTAGCAGGGGCTGGTTTAGCTCAAGGCTCTTAGAAGCAAAACCAGGACCTGTAACACAAATCCTTATTTCAGTAGAGAGAGGAGCAACATTCCCAACCCAAACCCTACAGCATGCCTATTTTTGGGGGTGCTAATAATACCAAGGGCTCACTTGTTGCAGCAAGGGAATTTGGGAGGTAAATACCCCAAACCTGAGCTCTGACGTATGGGGGAGCTTCGGAAATGCGAAGGGGCAACCAGGGACCAGCCACGATTTAATGCATGAGGGTTTCTGCGGGGGAAGCGAAGCCCAGAATATCTCCGCGCCCTGAAGATGCTTAACTGGGATAGATACAAGGCAAAGGGAAGATCCTTGCCTGTGCTAAAGCTTTTTTTAAAGAGCTCTGCGTTCAAACTGGCAGCTCTAAACTGCTACAAAACGCAGCTGGTGGGAAGAGAAAAATTGGGCTAATTGGGGAAGGGCAATTAGCATGGTTAGGAGGATTTTCAGAAGGGGCTTCGGCCGCCTGCGTGGCCTGGATTTACCCGGAGAGCAAAGCACAGGCTTTGTAGAAACGCAGAATTCATAGGAATAGTAGGAAATCATTTTAAAAAGAGGCGATCCTGAGCTGAATGCAAGACTTGCCAGGGAAATGCACGAGTAGAAAAGGATGGAGGGAGTGTGGGATGGCTTTCCAGGTCAGTGCCGTGCGTTTACAGGTGAAGTAGAGCAGGTTTTGCTCCCACGTGGCACAGACGATGCTCCTCCTTTCCTCTCACCCTCCCAGCACACAAACTCCCACCCAACACCTCTTTTCTTTAAACGAGCTCAGCAGAGATGTGAGCAGGTGGCTCCCACCGCCCCGGCAAAAGCCGCCCGCTGTTATTCTCCTACAGAAAGGAGCAAAAGGAGCTTTTCCAGGCTTGCAAGGAGGAGCTGCCCCAGGGGCAGCATGCAAACCGGGAAAATCCCTGCGAGGAAAAGCCTCGGGGAGTCCCTGGGAAAGGAGAGGGGGGAGAAATTCAGCTTGGAAAAAGACCCTTTGGAGTTATTTTTATCAGCAAGCTGTTTTTTGGCTTGGAGAAGCAGCATGAGCATATCCCTAGGGGCAGGTCCCTGCAAACCCCAGCCCCAGCAAACCTGCCCTTTGGGGCAAAGCCCAGAAAACCCATAGGCACCTTCAAACAAGGAGCTACGCTTGAATTTCCCCCTTTTTTCCCATCGCAGGAAGGTGCCATAGGAGGGAATACAGGAGCTACAGCAAACCGCTCAGATAAATATCTCACCGAGATCAAAATTCGACATATTTAGCCCTCCCTTTCATGTTTGCAAAACACAGCTCTGATTTTACACGGCTGTAAAACAAACCCCGATGAACATTTTATGGGAGCATATTTCAGGCGACAAGCTGAGCGCCGGCTAATCAGCCAGCCCTGATTTCAGCGATGCCAAGAAGCCATCACCCTGCTCGCAGATGGGGCTTCCCGGCTTTCCAAAACCAGGGGGGCCCTGGGGCTATGGCTCCATCATTATCCTCCGTGGTCCAGCGCTTGCATCCTCCGCACGCCCGCGTACGGCTCCTTAACCCACTTAGCCCTGCCCTAGGCAGCTTTTTCTGGCCAAGGGGAGAAATTGAGCTTGTTATAAGGAAAAAAGCTGTATTACAAGGGGTGACGCTCCCCGGAGGGATGTATAACACATCGGGAAGGATCCAGCCGACCTACCATGCAGCGAGGAAGCGAGCAGCTTCGTTCGGGTAAATAAAAGGGCTTTTCATTACGAGGTGATGGATGGAAACCCCCAAAATGCTCCCGCGAAGGCGCAGATGCTTTGCAGGATGGGAAGTGTTTCTGATGGGTCCCCGGTGCTCTCCTCTGTGCCGGCAGCGGGACCTTGCTGCTCCTCCTAGATGCGGCAGCGATGGGGGCAGCTGCCCGCCGAGCCAGCACCGTGCGATATATGAGGTGACAATAAAAACAGGCGAGATTCCCCCAAAAATGGCTTCGGAGGCACATGGCAGGCACGAAGGGCAAACACACTTGTCGGGAAGAGCAGTGGGAGTTTGCGTGTTGGCCCCCCTGCGTCTTCCCAGGCGACGCGGCCGGATCCTGCTCGATCCCTTGCAAGCGAAGCGCCGGGATGGGGAGGGAACGGACCTCTGCGGGCACGTCCTCCCTCGCCTCCACAACGCTGGCAGCTCCAGCCAAGGATGCCGTCAGCCACGGAAAAGCCATCTGCCCGCCGAATTTCGGGAGCAGCGCTCAGCCTCCGCAGCCTCCTGCTGCCTGGAGCAAAGGGAGGCGTCAGGACGGGCGCACCCACCCCAAAACCAGGCTTTTCACAACAATTTTTAGCTGTTTGCTGAAAAAAGCAGAGTACAAACTGGCTTTTTTGGGACAGCATTTCTCCACCGAGGGCTAGGAGATGCCTAACGCAGCTGATCCTTAGGATACGGGAAAGCAGCATAAGTCCCAGCGTGGTTTTAAGAGCCCAAACCTGGCTTGTGGATGTCCAAACCCAAGCGCTGCCCGTTGAACCTGCCCAGCGCCGGGATCCTCCTCCTGTATTGCCTCATAACCCACAGCCTCCCCACCCCGGGGCCACCGGCTTCCTCCAGACCCACCACAAAAAAAACACCCCAACTTACACCTCTTCCCCCCCCCAAATACACATTTCAAACACAGATTTCCCCGCACCCGCTCGCCCGCTCTCACAAATCAGCAGCAGAAGAGCAATCGCCTGATTTGCAGCGATAAAAAAAAAAAATAAGAGAAAGGAAGGAAAAACAATCCATGCGCTGGTGACGGACAGCTTGCAGCTGGGGAAAAGCCGGGGGGGGATGCGTTGTTCCTTGAAAATTATCTACCTGTGACCTTAAAACCACGGTGGAGGTGGAGAGGAGATTCAGGTGGGAGGCAGGACGGGATTTGGCACAAGTTCCCCCTCCCGCCCCGAGCCGCACAGATTTTATTATCGACTGCGTGCTGTTCGGCGGCGCGATGCCGGCGGGATGCTCGGGATGCACGGAGCAGACCAGGGAAGGGGGAAAGGAGCAGCAGCCACAGCCCGGCAGCGCATAAAACCCATCACGGGGATGGCAAAGAGGGATGCAGGAGACGGACGATGCCTTCCCAGCCCGGGTCCAGCCAAATCCAAGCCAGGCTCTGGCTAACCTCAGGGGTCCGTGGGCCCCGAGGGATGATTTTGGAGCCGCTCGCGATGCCGGGGAAGAATTGGCTTCTTTGTGTCAACCTCTCCCCGCTCAACCCCGCAGAGCGCGGCTGCCGCTCCCCCTCCCCGCGCCCTGCAGCAGCTGACAGCGGCTTTCCGGAAAGGAAAAAGTACATTATAAATTAAAAAAAAAATTTAAAAAAAAAAAGAAAAAGGAGATATCGAGCAAGCTTTGCTCGTCCCTCGGTCACCCAGCGCTCGGCAAAGCCTCCCAGCCTCCGGAGAGCAGCCAGGTCTCGCTGTGCTCATTAAAGAGCGGCCACCTGAGGCCCCGCAGCGGATGATGTGGGGGGGGCGCAGGGAGGGGGACGCGTGGGGAAAAGGGGGAAAGAGGAGGGAGATTGCCTCCAAATGCACAAAAAATTACATTGCACGGCTACGCCTCAGCCTCCGGGACGCAAGGAGGGGAAAGTTTCCTGCCCCGTTAATTTTCACCCCCTGGGAGCCCCGCTTTTGGGGACGGGGTGGGGGGGCTCTTGTTAAAACCCCTGCGGAGCGAAGCGGGGAGTCAAGATGTTCGTTTAGGAGCTCAGCCAGCCGCAGAGCCCTGGGACGGCGGGGATTTGGGGGGCTGCTTCTCCCTGCTGGGTACCCCTCCCTCCCCCCTATGGGGTTTGGGGCACCCCCTGCATGCCCAAGGGGTGGCGTGGGCTGGGGTGCCCCTGGGTGCTGCGACCCCCCCCCAAAAGCTGTAGTCCACGGGGGTCCCCAGGGCACAGACCCCCCCGTATGGAGCGAGCAGGGCTGGGACTCGCAGCCGGAGCCCCGGTACGGAGCAGCAGGGCCGGGGGATACGGGTGCCCCCCGTGACGCGGGCTCAGGGGCGAGGGGCGAGCACCCCCCCGCCTTCTCGCCCTGTCCCCCAGCACCGGCCCCCAGTTAGGGGGTCCAAAGCAGGTGCCCTGTTATGGCTGCCCTATTAACGGGTCCCCTGTTAATGGCTGCCTCATTAACGGGTCCGGCAGCAGCACCCGGTTGGGGGGTGCCCCATTAACGGGTCCAAAGCGGGTGCTCCCTTAGCAAGTGCCCCATTACCGGCTCCCACCCACTAATGGGTGCCCTATTACGGGGTCCAAACGGGGTGCCTGCACCCTCCGGAGCCCCCCCACCCCCCCCCACCCCTTGAGCAGCGGGGGGCGCA
>VZTV01015778.1:0-30000 GCA_013400875.1 Anhinga rufa
AAGTCAGTTACGCTTGTGTAGCTAGTCATTTTAAATGTAAAATAGAGTAATCCACAGGAACAGGAAGTGGAATTTAAACATCTCTCTTGAGGAACCTGCTGCAGGGGGTGAGCACTAGGATGGCTGCCACACTTCCCATTTGTATTTTGATCTCTTGTTCTGTTTTACTTTCTATATATGGTTTCTGGAAGGAAGAGTTTCATAATTGCATTGCTGACTTCGAGAACCATATAAATAAGCTAGATTAAAATGAATTGCTCTCTTTTTACACACACAAGATGAATCTTCGAGAACTTTTTTTTTTGTTTGAAAGCTTTGTTTATTATGAATCTGCAACCACGTGTTATGCATACGGATAGACATCATGACTCCCAGCTAAACCACAAATATGTAATTTTCCTCTGGACCCTTTCCTCCAAAAACATAGATCTCTACTACTTAAGCTAAAGTAAGGTTTTTCTTTCAGTAAAGCCAGCACAGACATTTTTAGAGCATTTTTAGGGGTTATTATAAGTTCTGCTCCCTTTGCTTTGTACAGACAACGTTGACGGTTTAATAGGTGAATTCTGTACTGGTTCTTAGAATCAGTACCCAAATGCTGGAAATAAGTACGTGAATCTTACTTGAGTTGGGGGCGGGAGGGCAGAACCAAACCCAAACTGAAAGAATGTTACAGTGTATTCTGTAGCATGGATGGGTGTCCGGTTTTGGATGGCATTAGTGCAACTCCTATATGGGTTGTAAAACTCTTGTCAGGTAGTTTCCACTATAAACCCAGCTGCAGCCTTGACATTTGTGGCTGTGGGCTGAACCCACTCTGAGAGACACTTTTGTCTCAGCCTGTTCCCTTTCCCAAGAGAAAATAGCGAATTATCGTTCGAGCAGCATTTGTTTCCCAAGCAGCCTGAATCTGCCCATGTGGAGTGTTTGGCATCCTCACCCACAGAGAGTAGGCTGTCACCCTTGCCAGCAGGGAGGGTGGGGGCAAGAATCGGTATGTGCCTGCTTCTGGAATAGGTCTCTCCAAGGAGAAAGCGTTTGGCTGTTTGTACCACCTGAGTTGAGTCCCACTCTTACCCCTCTTCTCTTCTGTCTCAACTTCAGTTCCCCGTGACATGCAGAAAAGGAAGAATTTGGAGATGAGGGCAGAGAGAGGGGAAGGAGGAAGGCTGGCACAGCCAGTGAGGAGGAGGAAGCACTTGAGTGAGGGAATGGGGGCAAGCTGGGGATCTGAGCTGGGAGCGGCGAGAGGCGAACTGAAGGTCTCCTGACTTTGGACCATGGATCATGTTTTGACTTAAGCGATCATAAATCAGGAGTGGAGCTTTGTGAGCTTACCATGGAGCTTGGGATTGTCTTTGCTCTTCTTCCAAAGACGATACAAACCCAAGAAGCTCATTAGGAGGGGCAGTCCTTGGGACTACTCCCATCTGCCCAGACATCTTGCTTTACTCACATACTCTGTCCCCTGAAAAGAAGCATCGTAAATCCTGGAATCACGTGGGTTGGAAGGGATCACTGGAGGTTATCCAGTCCCAAATCCCCTGCTCAAGCCATGTCCAGTAAAATTAGGTTACTCAGGGCCTGTCCTGCTGAGTTTGGAGAATCTCCAGGGAAGGATGTTGCACAGCCACTCCAGGCCCTGCTCCAGTGTTTGACCACCTTCCTGTCACCATAAATAAATAGTGTCTTTATGCCTAGCTGGGATTTTCCATACTCCAGCATGTTTCTGTGCCCTCTTCTCTTGCCATTTGCACCCTGGAGAAGACTGTCTCTGCCATCTCAACAGCCTCTCCACTGGTAGCTGATGGCAGGAGCGAGATGCATTCCAGGTTTCCTTCTTACATCTGACCCAGGCCTTCCTCGTGTGCCACCTGTAGCCCCCTAAGCATTGTGCTGGCTGGCTGCTGGAGAGTGCCCGAGAGAAATAATAGTTGGCAACAAATTAAGCTGTCCTAGTAAGTACTTAGACTGGGCTGAAATAAAAAGTTAATGCCACAAGTTAACTTCAAAGTTACAAGATACGATGTAATTCAGGGTATAGTCTGTTTTCATGCTCGTAATTTTAGACCTGAGCACTGCATTAGTCTGCTCGTAGGATGCTTTCCTGGGCAAGATGCTGCAGAAGAAAATAGTTCAGGGCAAAGAGCAAAGCATTTGCAATGTTTCGGTTTTCTGAATTCTTTCCTGCTGATCAACAAACAGAGTACTGGAAGGAAAAGTGGATATTCTTGGATACAGCTGCATCCCTGTTAGGATGCCTTTGTTCTCTTCTTAAAAATACATCCACTTTTATGTTTAAATGTTGTGACATAAATTCTTAATGGTATAATTTGATTAAAAACTGTAAACAGGGCCTGACTTTTTGGAATGCAATTTTTAATTGGTTGCAAGGCATGCATTTAAAAGTACATTTTATAGGCTGACCTCGTCTATGTCATGTCAGGTGCAGAAATGCCTCTTTCTCTTGCTTTTTGCATTTCATATGCATCTTCTGCATCTCTACCAAAGGAATGCCAATTCAGTAAGAGATTTTTTATATTATATATTTTATATATTGAAAACAGCACATGGAAAATCTGTTTACTTACTAAAAATGTAAAATTTCACCTAGAAGATAATGAACAAAGCACAGTGAAACTGTGTATTGCTGTGACACTAGGAGGCTGTCTGAACGTCAGTCCATGGCTCTTCTCTATTTAGCAATGTAGACCCTACGGTGTGTTTTCTGTCTGTGCAAATGCACCTTATGAGTAGTGGCAGTACAAAGTATCCCTGCATTGTGTTCTGGAGAAGTCATGAGAGAGAAAAAACCACAGTTTCTTTGCTTGCTCAGATTGTGGTAACTGTGGTGAATTCAGTAACGACTGCAACTGTCTGCTAGAGACTGCTGGCCAGTACATCTCACAAAAATCACCAACAAGTTCTAGATTTTGAAGAGCTTCTTGTCTACATCTGTTTTCCTAAGAGAAGTTCTCTTGTAAACTACATATCACAGCAAAAATTTTTTTTTAAATAGCCACAGGTCTGTCCTCATCAGGACTCAGGGCTGCCTGCTTAGCCCAACATGTCCATATCTCTGCTGGGATGTTACCCGTGACTGTCCCCCTGCGTGGCGGCGGTATGCCAGTGGCTGGTGCCAGTCTGGCTAATCTTCTCCTTGTGCTCAAGGGTGAGGGGACAGAATTGATCAGTTCCCAGCTGGCAGCTGTCCCCCTAACCATCCCCTGTCTTGCAGCAAGTGTTTCAGGTGTCCTTTAGGATTTTCCTCGCTCCTTCAAATGTTTGCCTTTAAAAAGTTGCAAATTCATTTTTCACCATGGCAGGAGGCAGTTGTGTTGCTCTGCTCCTGGAAATATCTGTCAAAGCCATGGCATGTCAAAGGATGCTAGCTGGACTTGTCTCCTGGCTTTTCACGTGCTGCAACCTAGCACAGAGTGAATGCTTTTACCCTGCAAATACCACTAACTTCCATCACTGGCAATAGATAAATACCTTGTAATTGCTCAGTTCAGTCTGGTTTTTGCAGATTTCTGCACTGAAGACTTTCTTACTCTGACAAAACTGCTGATCCAGGTTTTTTTCCATTTGATAGGGGTTTAATGATACCTTCTCTCCTCCCAGTCACCTTCCAAATTTGGAAGTTCTTTTTTTAGTGGCTTCACCAGAGTGTTAGTATTTTCGTGGACTGCCCATGGGAGTGTGCTTCTAATTTTAGTTTGTCCTCTAGATGTCTGTCTCCTTTAAATACATCCAACTTCTCATTCCAGTCACACTGGGCCAAGCGTGGCACTCTGCTCCTGACACTTGTATATTGAAGATGGTCTGGTGTTGTATTGTAATCAAATCCACAGCTTCTGCTCTTGTGCTGCACTTCAGTGAATAACAGTCATGTATCAGCAATTGTATCATCCAAGTAGTGCTTTTTTGTTAATTTATTTGTTGTGCATTTATTTACCAGGTGACCTTGAGAGTTATTTAATTGTATTCCATCAATTACACTTAGTCTAATATTGACGGTGTTATTGCTAGGATTCTGTTGAATTTGGCTATGCGGTCTTGCTGGGAAAGAATTGGTTGATGATCTAAAGTCATAATTGCAGCTGAATGGCTTGCAGCTATCTTCTGTAGGATATGCATTTTGGGAGTTACTGGATGTGCTAAATAAGGGGAATATTTAGGGAGATTCTGCAACTGCAACTAGTAATCTGGTTTCCAGCTCTCTGTTGCAGTTTCTCTTCCATCCAAGTTTATGTGGGTTTTCACTGAGCTAATTACAATCTTACAAATGGTCCCATGGGACAGGACAAACTCTCTAATTTCCATTTATTGTGAGACTGTGATTAAAAGACAATGGCAGTTTCTCATCATAAGCCTCAAGTTTATCATCTATTAAGTTAATATGCGTTTCCTGCTTTTTGTAAAACAAACCCTTTCAATCATTTGGGATCATCATTCACTTGGAAACTTGCACGTTAGGAAAATGATAGTAATTTATAGTTGTCTTCAGTTCTGGTAGCATGACTTACTGTGATAGTTAATTGATAGAGGGGGAAGCCACATTCACTCAGAAAATAATACAGATGGTTTTGAGTCCAGCCCAGTGGACAGAGATGGAGTGGGATTATTATGGAAACATGCTGCCTCGGCATAGTAATTTGAATCCCTCGGTCTTATGCTCTGTTAAGTTACTGAAAGCTTTTAGTCCTTATATGTTGTCTTGAGTAATTGTACACGCATTCGGTTATCTCGGTTATGGTGAATTTTAGTTCACTACGTTCGGTGCTGTATGGATGTTGGCCGCATCATACAGATAGCTAGAAATAAAGAGACCAATTACGTAATCTTAATTTTTTTCCTTGAGAACTTTCAGACAGTCTGCTTTTTCAGATTTATAGCGAGTATAAGAAACAGACTTCTTTGCATCTTCACTGTAACCTGTGGCATAGCATAAAGATGCCTAGGCTTGCTCTTTGGTTTTGCAGCTGTTGAAGAGCAGGTTAAATAAGTCATGCTGATACAATTAACCTAATAGATGTGCACACACCAGCTTGTTTAAAGTCAGTTTGGATATCTCTACACCATGTTCCCATTTGCAGTAAAGACATCCCCTAGGAAACATGCTGTAACTATAACAATTACAAATGAAAATATTTATCTGTAATTGTGTGCTAAATCATGCCCTGCTAAGAGAGGGGGAAGTAGCAGCAGAAATCCCTCTGCAAACTCAATGATCTTTGGAAACATCTTGAACTAGTCAGTGTTAGCTAGAAGCCTCCCTTTCTATGCTGCTGGCTCTGTGGGAAGCTCTAGCCCAGCTGCTTGTTCAGAGGAGGTAAGTGCTGCTACCTACCATAGCTTACTGCTGTTTCGTGTACTAACACAGCACAATGCTCAGTTAAAACAGGATAAAATAATGGTATAGTTTTATCTTAATATTTAGCAAAGAAGCATGAGTCTATTTGCTCCTGGACTGCATATGTTCAGCGAGTTTTCACTGCATAATAACCAATATATTGTCATCAGAAACTAATCAGGTCTTAATAAAACCTATACAATTGCTCTTCTCACAATAGTTACGGCTTGCTCATGAAACTGATGGAAGAAGAAAATGTAGTGCCTGTGTTTCCACTGTTACTACCTTAAATAAGTTCTTGCATAAGGAATGGGTAATCTCAAGTCTGAGAGGACATGGGAGTTTTATATACCACAAACTGCAACGGTATGCATCACTGCAGTGGTATGCATGGAGCTGATCTCTGGGTTGATTGTATTGCTCACATTCAGGATATTCAGGACTAATGCTTGTGAAGGAGAACACCAAGGACAGAGATGTGATTATAATTTTATATTATTTTTAGTTTTAGGTTTGTTGCGTCCATTTCCTCAAAGCTGGTAACACAAAATCTGGGGACCTGATCCTGTGAAAACAGCTTTAGCCTTATTTTCATGCAGAGATATAAAAAAACCCTATCAGATAAAAGCACAGAGAGGCTAAATTCACAGTGGTATTGTGTAACTTAAGAAAGTAATAGTTTCATTCCCCAAAATATAGAATGTGAAATGATAATAGGGTAAAAAGATGTTTCCTTTTGACTTGGTTCACTTGGAGATGTTACTTTAATTCACATTTTGTGAATGAAAAGGTCATCTTATAGAAAAGTTTTGACAGGCTTCATCATCTACAAAGAAAAAGCAGAGCCATATATAACTACGTGATGAAGCAGTCTATAGAACTAAAAGATTTAACTGAGTAGGGGTAAACTGCAAGAAAATATATGTAGCAAGATACACTGACAATTGCAAAATCTGGAAAGGTAGGAGTGTTCTATTTTGCGTTTGATCCTTGGCTGGCGTGAGACGTGTGGGAACGGCTGCGTTGCTTGGGATTAAAAGCCGGTCTGGCTGGTGCCCGACAGTTGATGTGACGCCCAGGAAAGGCTGTGGAGATGCAAGTAGTGCTGTTTCCCCTGCATACTTCCCCAGTCTCCAATAATGGCAGGTCGAGAGCTTCCCAAGGAAATGAAAGCTTGTATGTATTTTAGTAGTGGTGTGGGTCTCTCCCATGAAGCTGACTTTTATTGTCCTAGAGCTCACTTTTTTGCTGGAGCAGGTCCATGGTTTGCAAATGCTGCCATCGCTTCAGAATGCAGCATTTTCTGATCTCCGAGGACTACTGCGCAGTAGAATAATATACAGCATAATCAAGAAATAATTTAGAGATAATGTTGACTTGGTATCTTAGCTTTTTTTTTTACTTATCGTTTTCATTTGGGAAAATACTCATATCACCATTTTAATGCCATATTCTGATATTTAGTATTGCAATCAAAAGTGCCTAGAGTCTGTTTTAGGGCCTGGAGTAGAGGATAAGTGATTTGGTGGTCCTGTTACCAAACTAAATAAGTCATTAAATTCCAGATGCCCTTAAAAGGTGGTACCTAGTGTGATTAAGTGAATCGGTGTGCACTGTTGGTGGTCATACTGTATAGGTCTTCAGAAAATGAGCTCAGATCTGTTTGTCTAACGTTTATAACCACTTCACTAAAAAGTGTGACTACATTTATAATGTAATTCATGTGTTTTAAACTCCCCTGTCTTATAGAAAAGATAATGACACAATGCATGATCTTCATTGCAAATCTGGAATATTTCAAGATGACACTGATTTCTGTTGTACACAAAGATAATGATTAAATATGTTTAAACTTTCATGAGGGACTGGCAGTAGGAGTTATATTTGATGTAACACTTCTAGCATGGTGGTTAATGTTAAACTTACCACGTAGGGAGTAGAATTTTAGGTCTATCTGCATATAAAAGCTGCCCCAACTTAATGAACAGCTGATTTATTTTTAAACAGATGTAGCTGTATTTTTGTGGCCATCTACTGTTCTGTAAACTGGGAAATAATTTCAGTTTAAATTAGCTGATGTTTTGTTTTAAAACGAGTATAAACTTTATTTTTATGCCAACATGATAACAAAAATGAGAGTATTTTTCTCTTGTAGACAAAGGTCTTGACAAGTAGGATTTGTAATACTCACTCTATAGTTTCCAGTAAGAAATAAAGGAAAACAAAGTCTCTTTGTATATTCTGTTGTCATCTTCCCACTGAGAGGGGTGGCTGCCCAGCAGCAGGGCTGGGGCGCTCCCACCTAGGAAGCAGGCAGCTCTTGCGTCGGCCTCTGTCCTCCCACCAGGAAAACCGGGGGAGCTAAAATAACACTGAGGTCTCTTTTGGCTCTCCGTAATCCATTTCTACTTTGCAATAAGAGGAATATTAAAGTTTCCACTTTAAATGTTATTTATTCCACTCTGAGGTGTACCAAATGAACTTTATAGTTGCTTACTATTCACAAAGTCTTAAGTGCAATTTTTGTGAAAATCCAAAGCACTGTAGCAGCTTTTTCTGAACTTCTGTTTTTCCAGGAGATCAACATGACAGTAATGATAATTTTGACCTATATATGTATATATTGAAAAACTACATTCAACCTATTTTATGCACAGCATCTAACATATATTAACATATATTTAAGGCCAGAGCTTAGGAGACACTTCGTACCCCCACAACAGTCAAGATCAGGAGAAGCATTCCTCACACATTGTGCTGTTACCTGCTTAACTTGTAAAATCTCAAAAGTCATTTGATCCCAAGGATGAGGCACACAACCTTCCTATTTGAAGTGGCACATGGCTTGTCTCTTGCTTCCACGTCACGAAGAGTTGCCTTGACTGAAGGGGAGAAGGATCCTAGCGTGTTTTCATTTCGGAGATCGGTTGGGGAGCAGTTTCACGTGGATGCCAGGTGGCAGATCCTGCAAGGTTTTCCTTTCTCCCCCCATGTATAACGCTCAGGTCAGAAGCACACAGTCTGTGCCTGGAAATGGGTCCATTACAGAGCATTTGCTCCAAGTTTTCTTGATGCTGGAGAGTGATGCTTCATGCTGGGCTCAGGGACCAGCTTCTTGGCTGAGAGAAACAAAGCTCAGAGTGCAGCTTCCCCCAGTCAGCAGCCTACAGAGAGGTTTTTCCCCTTGGTTCACACTCCACAGTTGGCAGTGGGATGTTGCTGGGAGCTGAATGAGGCAATTCCAACACGCTTGTGTTCTCTGTCCCCTAACACAGCAATGTTTCAGCAGTAAAATTTGTTTTGGTTTGGTTTTCTCTCCACAAACATATTCTTGTTTAGGAAGTGTTGTAGGAAATGGTAAGTTTCCAAAGTTTAGCCTCAGGGAAATATGTTTCCGGTTCTTTGATATAGCTGGAAATGAAATCCTTAATAATTAAGGTTTGCATTCCATTAAATAGCAGAAGTCCAGCTTGCTGCTTGTGACATTACATGACCATTTATTAAATTCCTCACAAATGTAGTTCACTTACAAACATCTTCTTTACCAAAGTTTATCGATCGTATTCCACCACAGTGACTGGGACACTCTTTTAAATGGGTTTAAGAAGATTTTTCAGTTTCTTTTTTTTTTTATCCATGATATATCCGCTTTACACGGAAAATGCCTGTTTTGTCAAAAATCTGAAAGTACTTCTTCCAACAAAATGGAAGTATTTTAAATCAGTATTGGGTTTTGGGGTTGGTTTTTTTTTTAATTTTTGTAGGCTGAAAATTATTTTTTAGTGTTATTAGTAAAATGGAAAATTCTATGGATCTTGCGGGGAAGAAGTGGTCCGGAATGTCAAGTGTTCAGTCAGCCTTCTGAGAAGGGCGTGTAGTGTTTATTGTAGCTTCACTAATTCAGTTATGGTAAATTTGCATGCAATTTCTAACAGCAAGATGGCAATTTACAGTGCATTTAATATATTCATCAGACTATACAGCTGGTTCTTCAACCCTGCTGTATTTCCATAGTGTTACAAAGTAGGTGTCATATAGTGATGTGAAAGATAATCATGGCGAGAAATAGCTTCATGCTTTAGTTATCTCCAGCTGCCAGAATGACCTGTTTTAAAACTTTAAGGCCCTTGTTCTCCTAAAGCATTGAGAGATCAAAAAACAATGACTGTGTATATAAATACTATGTTTTCAGTATTCCCCTCAGTCAAATCAATAGTTCAGATTAATTTCAAATATTCTATGTTAGGATGGTTACATAGGAATGGTCACTGAATTCAAATTGCATACAAAAACTGGGTTATTGCTCAGTTATAAAAAAAAATCAGTATCTGACATAAATATCAATAAAGATCATCTTTTATCTTAACTTCTATAAGTTATCACGGTTCTCATCAACTTTCAAATGAAGAATTTTACTAAGTTACCTTGAATACACAATCATCCCTTTTTGGTTTTACTTAATGGCCATTACTCTGATAAACTAATGAATAAGCTTTTAAAATAGGAAAAAAAAAGCTAAAACTGAAAAGTGTTAGGAAATTTAGCAGTAGTAATTGCTGCAGCTGACTGAAAATTAGACCTATGGTTTCTGAAAGTGATTGTTACTAAAGGTGCCTTAAATATGGTGCTAATTGCTTTGGACACGTGGCCTAAAGCTGCTCCGTGCATGCCTTGCTCCTTTATGAGAGGTTCTAGTGGAGAAGGTGACGTTTCTTTTTTGTGGTACTTCTTGAGTTGTGCCACAGGCTTACAATTTTATGCTTTCCTTTTTGTTTAAAATATTTAAAGTAGAGTGACTTTGTTTTCATAAGCTGATGCCTTTAAATACCTTGGGGCCTCCTCCTCAAGAAAGGCAAGCATTTAAAAAATAAACATACTTCTCTGGTCATTATATAAACTGTTTATATTTCTGTGTTTAATGTGTTTTAAGAGAAGAAAGCCAAGAAGGGAGGCTGTGTCCTGCCCGATGATTTCAACCCCCCCAGTATCCAATTTTGTGGACATGTAGGTCTTACATATTATTCTTCTAGCTCTGTTTTCAATGTTGGCCAGCACTGTAAATATTAAAAGGGACGTAGCATAATTTTGACAATTGCACAATTCTGTCTGAGGTTTTATTTTCTTGTAATGGATCCAGAGTCTAGCTGAAAGCTTTCTTCAACCACGTTTACATTTGGCAAAAGCATCTATCAAAAAGATACAGAACTGTATCTTTCCAGCAGGGGTTAACGGACTCTTTTGCTTGTCTAATTAGCATGTTAGATTTTGTGCGCTGAGCAGATTTCATTCAGTTTTCTATTTCATCTTTTCCATCACTTCAGTTTCTTGAGTTGCTAAAATTCTGTATGTCGCTTCATAATGAATCTTGGCAATCAATGAGCTGCCCAACCATTGTGGCAATTTCATCGTTGCTGGTCTACAAAGAAGACTTGCTTTAACATGAGAACTAGACCCTTCCTTTAGAAAAATTAAGCAAATTATATTCCCTCCATTAAAGTATATTGTGGCTTTCCAAACCTGTTAGTTCTAATTAACGTAACATCTCTATGTTACAGCTTGTCCTTTTATTAGTTAACATGCCGTGAAATTCTCGCATAGTTTGTCATTATTCCTCTTCTTACATGTTCTGATGAACGCTAGAATGGTTAAAAAATATTAATACTTAAAGCATCAACACTAGCAGTTGAGATATCAGTCTGCTCTTAGCAAAAATTTGTGTCAGACTTTCTTTAAATCCATGCAGCTGTCCTCATAAGGCTTAATCTGATGATATTTGTAATTTTTCTTTTGTGTTGCAAAGAATCTTGTTAAACTTACAAAATCAGGGCTTTAACTGCAAAGAGGACTTAGTTCAACCTGAAATATGGGATTTCTAGTAAATGATAGGCTTATATATTAAGTGAAGACATAAAGATAAAGGTGTTTATTTTAATACTCTGGGATTTTTTTAGACAATTCTATACAATTTTGCTATTTTCATATATGAATAACTGGGGGGGTGTAACTCCAGCTGTTCCTTTTAACTTCAAGGCTCTATGATATTATTCCACAGCACTGTTCTGTGTGTGCACGCACGCACAAATGCACACACACCTGTGTTACGGTGCCCTGAAAAGCAATAAAAATCTGTTGGTTAAAGAAAAAACTGTCAGCTGTAACTACTCTCCCTGGAGACTACTAATCCAGAATGATATGTTTTGGGAATACCTGTTTACCTTTTTTTTGAATGAGTTAATTTTATTTGGGATGTTTAATCTTTAGCAGTTAGATTTCTGATGATTTGGCTGAATCAGTTTCTGTCTTTTAAGATTCGTTTGTTAGCCCTTAGTACCTGAAGCATGCGTAGAAGCTAGACCTGAGGGTCTGGCTGTGCTTACACATCACTGGTTAAGACTTGAGAAGCCGCTTGGGTTTTTTTAAGTCATTTAGTAGCTCAATGAGCATCCTCAGTTCACAAAACATACTTCTTCTAAAGCATCCTTTCTTTTTTTCTCTCTCTCTGACCTTTCCCACAACTTGCATCTTACAGTGTATTGATGACCTGTTTAAACTGTCAGTCTTCATCCAGCAGGAATGAAGCAAGACTCTCATCATGCCACAAGAGTTGGTAATTTGAGACCCTCTGCTTTGACATCAGTACCTGGATTTACTTAGTCTCACTTCAAAATCTGGTCTTTTATCTACTTTGGCAAATAATTTTTTATTTTCTGTGTAGCAATAATCTTTTCCCAAAGTTAAAACAATTTGGCAAACTGACTTCTAAGCATGTATTAGACTTGAGGGGTTTTAATGAAGGCAGTGAATGTAAATATTCCTGGCATTTAATCAGAATACAGAAGTTTATTGTGTGAGGGCCTTGATGGGGGAGGGTTTTGGTCACAAATGAGTATTTTTAGAATATATGGCATTTTGTTCATACTGGTTAACACTGATACAGTGTCTTGGGGACAAATGCAGTCTTTCCAAATTTTAAATTGCCTAATTATTTTTCCCATCAGTTTTGATTTTACCAGTACAGATGCAGATTAATAGGATTTATTCTCAAGTTGCTGACTCTAAATAACCATGAATTTGCACTGTAATAAAAAGTTGTTTCTTTTGAATACATTTGGAAGCTGTGTAGTTTTGATTCACTGTTGCTGAACATAGACCTGTTTAATAGCATGAAGAGCACTGCTGACTTGCATCAAGTCATTTAATGATAGCAAGTATTACAGTATACCATTCGCATATTTGACAGCATGGGAGAGGATTATTTTCTTAGATACGCAAGGCATTATTCTATGTTTAATGTCTTTCAGAAATCAGCTGCCCTTGAGCACTGCTACTGTACTAATCTTACCAGATTAGCCTCTAAATATTTCAGATTGTTAGGTAATGGCTCTTATTAATATTTGCAAAGTTCTTTCTACTGTAACTGAGCAGCTTTATTATAGAGGGCCCCAGGCTTTCATGTTCTCAGAAGAATAGTATTGTATTTGAGGAAGTATAAGCGTAAGAAGCAATCTCAGTTTTAACGGTACTGCCTAAATTTCTTACTCTGAGCTCCAGAAATGTGAGCAAGGGGGAAAGGACACTTCCCTGCACACTGAGAAGCATTTGTCATCACCCGTGCAAGAGCCAAGCACTGCTCTGTGGCTTGGGCATCCCTCATCTTGTGGCTCAGCAAGACCCCTGCTCCACACAGCTGCCAACTCTGTTTCACTCCATACAGGGGCTATGTCTGCACCGTCTCTTCTGTGGTCATACATCATCTTTTGGCTGCCTGACATGGACATTGGTCATTGGTCTGTTAAGGGTTGCAGAGATTCAGTGCCAAGTACCTGAGTATTTATCCAGCTTTCTTACTAGGTTTGACTGATATTTATAATTGGTTGTTTTCAAAGAAGTACCTTAGCTGCATGGAATAGGAGCTGTAGGCACAGCAGTAACTACAGCATAGACTTAAGCAAGGTTGTTTTGTATTGAGCTTAATGTCCAGAGGCTATAGTCGTGACTGTGTAATGCACCGCTGATTTAAGGAGTTCGGTTGCTCAGCAGAGATTATTTATACTATGCATCAAAAGAGAGGAAGTAGTGAGAGTGATGGAAAAATGTGGAGCATTGAGGTATAGAGAATGAGGTTGCAGTGAAGATGTGTTTTTTTGAAGGAAGCAGATGTCTGATCACTGCAAAGAACAGCACCCCTGAGCAGCGGTTCACAAGTTTTTGCATCTGCACCTCTGCTCCCATATGCAGTTTTGTCTTTATCATTGTGGTGGTTTGACCCTGGTTGGACGCCAGGTGCCCACCAAAGCCACTCCATCACTCCCCCTCCTCAGGAGGACAGGAGAGAGAAAATATAATGAAAGGCTCGTGGGTCGAGATAAGGACAGGGAGATCACTCAGCAATTACTGTCACAGGCAGAAGAGAGTCGACTTGGGGTAATTAGCTTAATTAATTAACAACCAACTCAGAGTAAGGTCATGAGAAAAATAAAAACTAAATCTTAAAACACCTTCCCCCNGGAGCCTGCTGTACTCTGGGCTTCCCACGGGGTCACAGCCTCCTCCAGTAATCCACCTGCTCCAGCATGGGGCCCTCCACAGGCTGCAGGTGGATATCTGCTCCATTGTGGACCTCCATGCACTGCAGGGGCGCAGCCTGCCTCACCATGGTCTTCACCACGGGCTGCAGGGGAATCTCTGCTCCAGTGCCTGGAGCACCTCCTCCCCCTCTTTCACTGACCTTGGTGTCTGCAGAGTTGTTTCTCTCACATATTCTCACTCCTGTCTCTGGCTGCAAATGCACAGAGGTTTGGGGTTTTTTTTCCCCCCTTTCTTAAATATGTTATCCAAGAGGCACTGCCACTGTTGCTGATGGGTTTGGCCTTGGCCAGCAGTGGGTCTGTCGGTCTTGGAGCCGGCTGGCATTGGCTCTGTCAGACATAGGGGAAGTTTCTAGTAGCTCCTCACAGAAGCCACCCCTGTAGCCCCCCTGCTACCCAAACCTTACCATGCAAACCCAATACAGTCATGTTTAGCTTGGGATCTAGACTAAAAGCTATAGGATGAATTTTGACTTTGGTCTCAGTTCTTGACACTGCTGTAATGACTTCTGCACTGGCACTGTGTGAGTTTCTGATGAAGTTCTAGCAGTAGCTTTATCCTCCTTCCCTCGTCACCTTGGTTTATTTAGTAGAACAGGAAAGATGACAAAGGGTGACTTTGCAGGAAGATCTGAGTCCTAACAGTGCTACGCTGCTGCAGATCATCTGCTTCTCAGCCAAGCAGTTTTGCTGAGCGCGAGGCATTCTTTGTCAGAGAGAGCAGAAAATGCTTATAGACAAGTGTTTTGAAATAGAAAATTGAGTGGTTCATTCATTACCAAACCCCGTATCTGGTTATACCTTTTCAGTGATTTTTTTTCAGGTTTTGTTTTACCTCTTTATTTTCAAATGCAACAGCTTATCCATACCTAGTGGCAGGCAGATACCAATTCGTAGAATACCCAAGATTAAATTAAGTCATCCCATTAAGTTCCTTCCGTTAAGTAATTAAGTTCATTTTTTAAAAGGCTTTTCTTCTAGTAAGAGTGATCTGCGTAAGATCTGCATAAATACTTTAATACATTTTTGGAAGTGAACACGGAGGGAAAGCACATCTGTCCCTTTTTCACTCTTCTTGCAGGAAGGTAGGAACTTGAAGAAATAATTTGCATATTTCAGTAAATAACAAATATGCTTTTGTGACTTTCAAACCCATTTTAAACCTGTATTACTGACAAATGACCCCTGTAACTTCCTGACAGTGCACTAATTCAAGACATCTAGCTTCACAGAGTTAGAGGATTAATGCTTCGGGGAGTCCATAGATCTTAATCTTTAGAACCAAAGGGAAAATGAGTGTCTTTAACCACGTTACCATTCACCACGTTATCCCTTTCCATGCTCTGTTAATAACCACAATGAAAGGGGTTACATGGAAAGTCATCCCTAATGAGCAGCACTCTGACAGTTTGACACCTCCATGTACATTTGTGCAGCTGCTGCACTGACCGTGGACCATGAACTTCTGTTTGAAGTTCAGTCTTTTCAAATATTTTGTCTTTGTAATGTGAATTAATTCAGATACCAAATTTATCAAAATTCACTTCAGCAGTTTCACAAAAATAAGTATTTTAGGCAATGATTTTAGATATGATTAGATATCTTCATTTTGAAGTATTTTAATCTGACTTTATGTACTGTTTGACTTGTCTCCTTACCTGGAAAAAATTTATTTTCATTGAAAGTATGTTGAATACTATTACTTTGATTTTTTTTTTCTTTGAAGGCAGAAATTCAGAAAGGAGATAATAAGGTTTCTTGGCCATTATATCAAACTGTTTTCTGTAGAATAGATGCAAAATACTATAGTTCAGCACAAAAAGTCACATAAAAGAGATAATTTTACTTTTCAGTCTGATTGGAGCTTACCCACACTAATAGCTAAATACAAAGCTAATAAAGCTCCTAATAGGAACTATCACTTAAATTATTATAATGATTATCGCAGAGTGGTGATTGGAAAGTATTTCAGATGAAAATCAGTGCTGAAGCCAAAGGGATGTTCTTGATCTTTTTTGAGCCTGTAGTATTTTTCCAAGAGGAAGAGCTGTGTGCTCCCTGGATTCCTTTCAGGCATCTCAAGAGCTTTGCTGAAGAGCAACAACTTTGTCATCAAAGGTTGTTAAACACCTTCTCTGTAACCTGCTGGAGGAGAATGACCATAGTGCTACAGCAGGCAGGAGGGAAAGAGTAAGTGCTCTTGTGTCCTTTCTGCCATATGGTGTATTTGTTCATGACAGCACTTATGAAACAACTCCAATTAATAATGATTAGGCCTAGCTGTAATCTTTTCAAAAAAAGATAAATGGAACTGTTTCTACCAATAATGCTTTGTGTCTCTGGAGAAATAGGAATTGCAGTGTGGGTTACTGATGGGAGTTCTTATGATGGATGAATAATCTTTCTAATTGCTGCCTTTTGGTTTGTCGTGCCTGAATCCTGCCTGATATGCGTGTGTAAAGAACTATATATGTTTGCAATGAACACACAAATACTTTTTGTAG
The DNA here is from genome assembly GCA_013400875.1 of Anhinga rufa. Lineage (NCBI taxonomy): Eukaryota > Metazoa > Chordata > Aves > Suliformes > Anhingidae > Anhinga > Anhinga rufa. Next base: position 16,449 of record VZTV01015778.1, read on the forward strand.
TGAATCACCTCTTAAACTTTGTGAATAGCTTCTCAAATTGTCACTTCTTGTCTTTCCCAGTGAAAAGCTGAGTTGCAAGCAGAACGCAGTAGTGAAGTTTGGGCCATGCTGGACTTGACTCTGTGCTGTCATGCACCCTTTACTCCGGATTGTCAGGCTGTCTTGTGTTCTCCACAGATTCTTCTCCTTTGCCCATGCTTATTCAGGATTTTCACCTTTCGGCATAGAACTGTATCTGAACTGACCAAAGAAGCCAACATAAGCACTTGCCAAAAGGTGGTTTTGATCCTCCCTGGCTGCCTCAGACTGTTTTCCTTTTCAGAGACAAGCAGGGGCATGTGATCCTGATTCAGAGAATTTGTCCCATCTCACTTCTATGATTCAGACATTTAGGAGGAAAGAAAAAGAAAGAATACGATCCTTGAAGAAGATATCCCCATAGGACACGTCAGACTAGAGTTTGGCTAGTAAGGAAACAGTCTCACCAGGCTGAGGAAAAACATCATCCATCATTTCGAATTGCAATCCTTTTCTAGTCAGAAGGGAGCTATGGTTCTGCGGTGGCACTGAACAAAGAAGCCCTCTTCTAGAAAAGGATGTGACAATGTGAGAGCACCTCCCATTTCAGGCAGGCAGGGAAGCTCTAGAAGCCCCTTCACACGGTGCCGCGCTGGTCCTCTTCATAACAGAGGTATGTCAGATGCCTCTATCCAAGACACAACTTCTACTCTTTGCTCTAGTTTTGATATGCTGTGTGGTGGTGGGCAAGGTATTTATCTTCTCTGACACAGTAGGAATAAGCTACTGTTCTGCATGGAGCTGCTGATATCTTTATGTAGTAGCTGTAATAGTGTGTCTATGTCCCTCTGTACAAATATGAAGCATTTATCGCAGGCTTAAATATAGATGTTCCTAGCAGTACAAGTGGTAGATGTCATTATTTAAAAATAAGAGAGAGAGATAAAGGGGTTTTGTACAGCCTTAAACCAAAGGCAATGAAATGCAGCTTATTCTTCTCCGACGACTTTGTTGCTTCAGAGTCACAGTTTTAAAACTGCCTTAATGACTGTAGGTTCGTGTTGGCTTCATTCTTACCTAGGAGCTGACTTTCTCATAAATGTGTGTAAGAAAGTCATTCCGTGTTTAAAAAATATAGCGGTAGTTAAAGAATACAGTCCTTTGCTTCAGCTGGCTGCTAGCAAATCCACTCTGGAGCAGTAGGAGGAATGAGCCATGAAAACTGAGTAAGTATGTGCATGAATATAGGCTGCTGACTGTTTTGTAGCCACAAGCTCAAGCCAAGACTGTCTGGTTTTAACACCAAAGTAATATTTTAAAGGTGGATTTAATTTCTAAATTTAAAGATTTAATACTTTGTTTCAGTTCTCTAAAGACGTTTCAAAAATCTGGGCTGTTTTACATGCTTCAGAGCTCTTTGAAAGCAGTTGGCAGCAGATGTTCTGCCTCACCAGAAATATTTGGTAGTTCTCAATATCCATACATGATATGGGAAATCAAATATGAAGGCTTCTGCCTGTCTGAATATAATGCTGTTAGTGAGCAGGGAGGAGAGGAATGCTGCTTTGAATCCAGAAACAGTGTTTGCAGAAAACCCGTGCTTCGAGTTCTTAGGAATCTACTTCAGGAACAGGCAGTTTCTATCAAAAGGTATAATTTGCTATGTATTAAATCTTAAACAGTTTTAAACTTTTTTGGAGAGGCATATGTAAAACTTACTGGCTGCACTCCAAAATCTACTGGTTTAGAGTTATGTTGCATCTACATGACATACCCAAGGGTCTTTACCAAATCCGATTGCTGATTTCTGAGCACTCATTCATGAGTAGCATCTTTGATGCTACTGTATGAAGTAGTGTACTCAAAAGCCAGGTATTTTAGGGGTGTCTGTTCTGAGCTAGAAATTTCAGGTTACTGTTCTAGGCTAGTGCTTGGTGTCTTCTCTCACATATGGTTTGCTTTAAAGACCAAGACATTTGGGGGTATTGAAATCTCAACTCAAAAAAACACAACCAGAAAGAAAGTTGATTTTGGTTTGTTGGGATGTTTTGTTTTGGTTTGTGGAGTTTTTTTGGAAAGACATGAATAACTGAAGTCATGAATAAATAATGTGTCTTTAATTCCCTAAGGAGACATTGAAAATACTCTAGTACAAAGATCTGGAAGATTCTTATTTCTTGCTGTTGCTACACTGTTATTATTTGATTAATTGTTCTTACACTTCTGGTGTGCTCTAGTTTTTTAATCAATTACATTTTAAACTATTTGACATTTACACTATTTTATTCCGATATCCTAAACTGTATATCCCTCTAATGTCTATAAATAGGGTATGTTTTACCACAGCAGCATTATACAACCTTGGTCTTTTATGCTCAAGGCTTGCACTTCGTAAAAACTTAGACAAATACAAAATATAGAACCAGCCAAAACCACAAATTCTGATTTAGACCTACTTGGCTCTTCCAAATCATCACGAGCTCTGGGCAGTGAGTCAGCCAAAAGCTGGTTTTCTCTTCAGTATTGTGTAAACACAAGATGTTTCCTTGGGCTAAATATTATTAAGTAAAAAAGTCATGTTTATTTGATTTTTTTTTAATGTCATGTAGTGTAAAAAAATGATTAATACATAAAGCTACCATCTGGGGAAATCTGAAAATCCTTTTCTTTTACACTTTCTTCATCAGCTCCGTTTTGAACATGAAGCAGTTCTAGGGTACCCTGATTTTTTTTGTTTGGTTCTATAAGCTATATATGATTTGGATCAAACTACTGACAGAGCTTCATGTATTGTGGGAAAAATAGCTTTGGAAATTGCCATTTCATTTAAAGTAATTAAGAAAAACTACAGGACTTAATTCATAGTTCTACCATGATGTCATCTGAATTCTTAAAATTCAAAACGAAGGTTCTGCAGCTGACTAGTGCATTTTCAGGGAAAACTTTAGCTATGGATACATAGGTGTTTGTAAACATGACATGGGCTTTTAATTGTTAGGATGCTGTAAGTTTGTCAGCCGTGACAAGCACTGGACAGGCTAATGACTGTTTTTTAGACATCACATCCTTTCACTGCTGGCAGGTCCTCTCATGCACCTTACATCTTTCCAGGAATCATTCTTCACGGTGATTTAATGTGAGGCAGTTCCCTTGCCGAGTTGTTGCACCCACAAGGGCTCGCTCCTTTTCTCTTCCTGCCCACCCTTGCTGTCCCTAGGTCTGGCTGAGTGCCCACAGCTTGGCTGGGGGTAGTCCCGGTCCCTTCCCTTTAGTCTTACTGCTGTGGTGTTGACTGCCACTGTGGAAATTCAGCATAGATTGATGGCCATCAACATGCTGGTTGATTTATCTCTTCGCGGCTCTTCACCATTCACGTGGTTGAAGTGGACAGCAGGTAAAAAGAATAGAGAGAAATATATATTTATATATGTAATAGAAATATGAGCAGGAATATAGCGTAGCCTCTTTTGACCCTGTTTATTTTAGTATATAGTCAAATGCTTTTAGTTTGCAATGATGCTTTCTCTTTCAAAATCAGCATCTATGGTCTGATTGTGGGATTCATTAACATAACCCTTAAAGTTTGTTATTCTGCTGAAGTCTATGATTAATTGTGGCTTTTTTCCCCATCTTGTTTTGTTTACAACTTTTAAGATTTAATACTGCTGGGAAAATAGTTGTATAACATTAAGAATACTGTTTTAAGATAATAAAAGTCCAGTGACTGGGGACTCCTGGGTATGTTATTTAAAAGATTGATGGGAGGTTCTGCCTAGGAAAAAGGGAGTTGAATCATATTAATACAGTATATTAGGATGATGTCTGACTGTGCTTTTGGCACTTGTTTAGTCATGATTCAGCATGAAGGGCAAAGGCAGGGCGCAGTGTGTGCGTATATGTACCCGTACATGCAGGAAGTGGTAGGAAATGACTGCAGCGTTCTTCTGTGGCATAGCAAAAGCAGAGCTCCTTTAAAAATAACTGTACAATGAGCTGCATATACAGTCTTTTGGTTTCTTTGTTTATCCCACCTTATGAAAAAGACAATTCTGAGGGTAGAGAAGAAAAAAAATAAATTAAAAAACCACCAACAAAAAACAAACAGATGAGAACACGCAGAGATGCAGTACAGGCTCTACAGTAGAATTATAATACTCCCTTCTCCCCCAAAATCAAAGACAGACATTAAAGACATGAAAAAGATGACTGGTGTTTATCTTTTTTTTTCCCCCCCTTTCAATAGTGCGGCTTCATGACAGCATATCAGAAGAAGGATTCCATTACTTAGTCTTTGACTTGTAAGTATGTGTTTTGCGTATGTTTAGCATGTTGGGGATGTGGTATTCAAACTTTTAGATGTAAATAGAAGCTCACAAGATAAATGAGTTGGACAAATAGATGTAAACAGAGCTGGAAGGACAGTAATATATTTGGTCATTTGCATGTACAAGAACTGATTTGTAAGTGTCACTGTAAGAACTCAATGTTAAAAACTTCAAATAAGTAGGGCCACTGTTGAAGAGGATTTTAATATAAAATGTAGTTATGAAAGTAAAAGTTGCATGATATCTGCTAAAGCTAAGCAAACATATGACTCAGAAAAAATAATTTGCTGCAAGCCAGTTTTCTGTAAAGGAAACAAACAAAAAAAAACAAACGTGGAAGAATAGTTTCTTTGCAGAAAATCTGCATTGCTGGATTGAAAGGTAAGCCTGAGTTTCCTAGAGGGAAAGACTCTTCCAGTGTTTTGTTCCTGATTCATATCTTACTGATATATAGAATATTTTATTTTGACACCATTCAGAATGTAAAATGCACATCATATAGACAGGGAATTTCTTATTTCCCATTTTGCTTCAGGAATTTCAGTCCTGTGAGCTGTTTGTGTAGTGACTGTGTGTATGTGGAGCTTGTTTCTTCTCGATAAGGCTGTTTAGTGGAAGAAGGGATGGTGACAACATGAACTATGTGTCTGAGACTCTTAACTTAAAAAGAGACACTGATGTTCTTCATTCTTCCCTGGGACAGGCAAACTTTTCCACTCAATTGAGAGGTTACTGCTTTTGGTTCTGGGTATGGGCAAACACAAATGATTAAGAATTGTCTTGCAAAACTGACACACTTAAGTAAAATTATCTATGTCAACTGCAGATTTTTCCAGGGCAGTTTATGGTTTTGACAAACAACACCCCCCACACCCAAGAGCTTTCTTAGGCCCAACATGGTTTTGCTGGTTAGAATGAGAATACATTATTCCCCCTAGAAATGTGAAATAGCTCATTTCTAAGCATACAGACTGTTTGCATTCAGTGTATGTAAGTTAGAACCTGGATCTTCCACAATCAATGGTGTGCTCTCATGTTCAGGTTACATTCTGTTTTATTTTCTGACTTAATTTTTTGAAAGAAATCTGTGAAGACTTCTTCAAGACTAGATTTCAGATTAGCAATACAAAAATACTAAATAGTCTGGCTGCAGTGAAGGCATACAGGGGTCAGTACTCAAATCCTCACTGGGCTCAACAGGAACTTGTATCTGATTTGTATCTATCCCAGGTAAGTGCTCGGATTATTGGTTTGGAAATGGCCCTAGGGCACAACAGGCATACTTGTTCTCTGACATGCACTGGGGTTTGTTTTGCCTTTTTTTTAAGGGCTACTGTCGTGGTTTAGCCCCAATCAACAACTAAGCACCACACAGCCGCTCGCTCACTCTCCCCTGGTGGGATGGGGGAGAGAATCGGAAGAGTAAAAGTGAGGAAACTCATGGGTTGAGATAAAGACAGTTTAATAGGGAAAGAAAGAGCCACGCACGCAAGCAAAGCAAAACAAGGAATTCATTCACTGCTCCCCATGGGCAGGCATGTGTTCGGCCATCTCCAGGAAAGCAGGGCTCCATCACGCGTAACGGTTCCTTGGGAAGACGGACGCCATCACTCCCAATGTCTCCCACTTCCTCCTTCTTCCCCCAGCTTTACATACCGAGCATGACATCATATGGTATGGAATATGCCTCTGGTCAGTCTGGGTCAGCCGTCCCGGCCGTGTCCCCTCCCAGGTTCCTGTGTACCCGGCACAGCACGGGGAGCTGAAAAAGTCCTTGACTAGCATAAGCGCTACTGAGCAACAACCAAAACATCTCTGCATTATCACCACTGCTTCAGCACAAATCCAAAACATAGCCCCATACTAGCTACTGCGAAGAAAATCAACTCTATCCCAGCTGAAACCAGGACAGCTACAAAGGAAATCTATCTATGTTGATTTGGAAGAATCTTAATCCTGAATATTTCCAAGAAGTGCATGCAGAATTCTTCATTCTAGGGACAATATGCCTTCTATAAACTGGTGCCTTTTTTTGTTGTTGTTGTACTACTGTACCATCAGAAACTATGGCCTACTGTAATTACAGATAGTCCACTTCTGCCTTAAATTGAATATATAATGCCAGATGTATCTCAGAAGATTATGATTGCAATGTGAACTAGAAGGCATTTGAACAACTTCAAAGTTGTAGATACCGGTACCTGTATGTTGAAAGAACAAATAGAAGCCTGTACTCTGCATTAAAAATTAATACCTAATCCAAAGATACCATCTTGGCAGAAAACTAGATTCTGCAGGAAGCATTCTGCACTGGCTGGAAATTCCTCTTCTTCCCCATCAGTCCCCTTCAGGACAAACGCAGGCACAGACTCAAACATATGCTGTTCCTCTAGAACATTTTTGTCCTAAAACGATTTTGGTTCCATCCTCTTCAAAGAGGGCTTCAACATGTATATATAGCTTTTTATGTTTTGATCATGTGGTTAGGGTTTTGGTTTTTTTCAATCTTCATGTCATTTTTGTCACAATGAATTATTTTGCAAAAAAGAAAACATCTTAAATGGTAGAGGTAGTGACTGCACTGACTGATAGCTGTCTTGGGAAAAGCAATGTGTTGCATTCCTGAAGAACTTTTGTCTGATTAGTAAGAATGGCTGTTAGCACTTAATTTTTCATTTGGACTAAGAAATTATTGCTTTAAAGCTCACTCATACTATTTATTAGTGAAGCTTTATCTTTTACTGCAGTTACAAATATGTGGGTTAGTGGCTTGTTTAAATGTCTGTAAAAGAGCTGCCACAAAAAATGGTACCGTATGGACTTCTTTAATATGAAGGCCAAGTACATGCTCTTATTTATTTAATTTTTTTTTATTCAACAGGAGCCTGACTGTGGTGTAACACTGTCACTCCACCCACACATACCGTCATGTCATTATCTTAATGATTTCTTTCAGACTGTGTGGGATTCAGTACAACTGTTTCTTCAGAAATTTTCTTAGACTGCATCCCACATGCGAAAGTGAAGAGGAAGAGTGCTTTTTCTGTGAATAGAAAAGAAACAATCATTGTCACTTTCTATTTTGAATTTCTAATAATCTCTTTTGAATTAATATCATAGAGATGTCTGCAATCTGAAGGAGAAGCCTGTTGCTTCACTTGTATGTCTCAGTGATAGCTGTGCTTTTAGCTGGAGGAAAAAAGTGATTAACATACTCTGTTACAGGCGTGCATTTGCGTGGAGAGTTCTAGTGTCAAAATGGGAAGCTGGAAGCCTTCTAAAATCCATGTGGAAACTGGACATTGAACAATGAAAGATGTGCTTCCTGATAAAATGTGGTATTGGGGTGTTCCTGTAAGAAACCCCGCATGCAAGAGAAACAGATGCACTAAAGTATTGACATATCATAAATATATACATATATAAAAGTTTATCTTTGGTTGCTGACTCCCCATCTCTGAAATACATACATGGCAGTGTCATTCTGGAATATGGTAGTTGTTTTGCACTTGACTAGGCAAAGTAGTGATTTTCAAAGTCTCATTGATGTCACTGCCAAGCAGCAGAGGCATCTTACTGCTCTACCAATATGGCTTCTACGTATTTTAGAAGATTAGCTGAGACAGCCTTCTGTGATACTTATCCCAAGCAAAGGACTTGCTCCTGTTATGTTTCCCTCACTAGATACAGTGAAGTGATTTGTGGATTAATAAAATGTGCATAGTAAGGTTAGTAATTGACTTCATGAAGTTTCTTACTCCACTTCCCTTATTGGTTAAGGCAACTGTAGGATTTGCCTCTCTCTGTCAACCCATTCCAGTTACTAAGCATGAATGAGATTGTCTTCAGCATTAATGATATTAGATGAGTTCAAATCAATTCAATTCTGTCAGTATTAATTGCTGTATCTGAATGGAAACAGCTGTAGCACTTGAAGACTCTTGTGCAAGTCAATGAGATTCTCTTTTTTCAGTGCCTCCCATTTTAATGCACTTGATGAGATGCAACAATTGGTACATTTAGAATCCTGGCATTGCTGTTGAATTCCAAGTAGAGGGACTGTACTGTGTAGAAGAAACAAAAATACAAAAAAAAAAAATATTTGCAGAACAATCTTTGCCTAGGGTAAGTGCCCGAACCTTTCTTTCTTGGAAGTAGAAAGGTCATGGAGAAATACAAAAAGTATTATGGCAACTGTAATTTTGTAAGACTGCTGCCTCCTACCTTCATTATGAAAGCAGCTTAAGAAATAAGAAATGTAAGCTAGGAGGAAACAGCACCAGTGTGATCATCAGCAGAGCCCTTTTTAGCTAGCTCTGCTAATTTGGGACTTCCTTTTAAATTTCTTCTCATATTTGTAAATTATCCTTATCAATTCAATGTGGTACATCAAGTAGAGTATTTTTGTATGTGTATTTTTGTATGTTTTGCATTTTTGTAAACGAATGTTTGCAATAAAAAATGTCGTTTAACACTTTAAATGCAGTAATTTGTTTCAGTAGGTCAGTTGAATGAAGCAGTTAAAAACTGTACCTCTTCTGAGAGATAAATAGAAATAGCATCCCTTGTACATGGATCCTTCTGCTTGCCTCTCTCGCTGCAGTTTTTCTGAAAGCCATACCTGGTGCAGAAGGCCTTGGTGTTTCTACATGCTTTTGTTTAAACAAACCCATGTGCTTTATTTGTTGCCATTTTAGTATGCTCCACAGAAAATTACAAAAGAACAATAATAATTTGTGAGACCTGGTGGCTTTTAATTTGTACCCTGAAAGTTACTAGAGCTTGTATCGCAAACGTCCTCTCATGAAATAGGACCACACTGAAGTCAACAATATATCTGTATCAGAAAGGCATTGAGATCCATTTACTTCCCATTTTAATCTTGTGGGGAGAAAGTAGCTTGGCAGCTGTTCATGTAGCTTTATATTGAAGGGCCAAAGTTGTGTCTTTTTTTACTTTTTACCCTCTGTTTTGCAATCTTCACTTACATTGTGTATAGCCTACCTGGATATATTTGTAGATTTAATTAAGTTGGTAGCTGCCTTCTAATTTAAGTACACAGACTAGAATCTGCGTACGATGCCCGCCCCACTTGAATGGTATGATGTGTCAGTTTTTCATTATTTTAGCCTAGGGGAAAAAATTAACAGAAGCAGCAGTCAAACTTCAGGTAAGTCCTCTATTTTCACTTCCGTTTGTAATTTGATTTCAGAGATCAGCCTAAGTATTTCTGTTGATCAGCAAAACTTCCAAGACTTCTGATTTCAGCACACCTCTCCATGTAAGGCAATTCTGTGCTCCTCCTGGCAACAGAGCAGTAGCACAGAGCCATGCCTTCTCCAAAGGTCACGGCCTTCACTAGGCAAAGAGGACCTCCTAACTAAGGATCTCTTCTATTTGTGTAGTTTGTATTCATGATAGATATCTCAGGTCCTTCCCTAGCCATCGTGTTTCGTAATTGAAGATACGGGGGAAAAAATCCACCTAACGACATGTAATAAGGAATAGAATGCGTTGTAGCCACTTTGGTATTAAACTGTATGATAGAGTATAAAAAGAAGTTTATTGGTAACCGCTCGGTTCTTTATTTATAAAATCAGTGAATAACGTAGGTTGGTAAGGATCCCAAGAGGTTATCTGGTCTTAACCCCCTTCTCCAACAAGGTCCAATTCAATCAGGTTGCTCAGGGATTTGTCAAGGTTGGAACGTCTTCAAGGATGGAAATTCCACAACCTCTTTGAGCAACAAGTGCGTAGTAAATAACTACAAAAACAATAAAGGAAGAAAACCCCTTCTATCTACTTGGTATTTCTGGTGTTTCAGCTTGTCTGTTGCCTTTCTTGCTGTCTCTGCATATCCACCCAGAGAGTTGTAGATAGCAATAAGGTCTCCCCTGAGCCTTCCCATCTTAACAGTGAGCAAACCTAATTATCTTAGCCTTTCCATGTGCCTCCAACTCTAACTGTCTTGGTGGCCCTCCAGTAGACACAGTTCATTATGTCAGTGTCATTCGCGTACTGGGAAGCCCAAAAGGGGACATAGTACTCCAGGCCTGATCTCACAAGTGCCAAATGCAAGGGAAGAATCACTTCCTTCAACCTGCTGGCTGTCCTGTATCATGATGCAGTTGACCATTTTTGTTGCAAGGGCACATTGCTCATGATTGCATGCTCAATGAGCAAAGGCCGTTAACACGGCTATAACAATTTTCTCAGAGGCTGGGAAGATGCAGGGGAGTTCTGACCTCTCTCAGTTCCCTGCGCTACCTTCCTTCATGATGGCCATTTAGCTGTCGTCTTAGGATTATTCCTAATGTATCCTTCAGAGTGACAGCGCATGGGAATTGTTGACTACTTGTTCGGTTGTCAACGAAATTCACCTGCTCTGTTCTAGCTTTTATTTTTTCATCTTTTGACAATTGTTATGAATGCGAAGCAAATGTTTAGTGTCAGCAAATAAGAATGCATATCCCCCTCTTTCCTCCGTGCTTGAGAAGAACAAGCATCGGCTTGGTGTTCTCTCCCACTGAAACGCACTTTGATGAGAAAAGCTTTTTCTTTTCTTTTTTGGCTTGGATCAAAAATGAGTGTTTTAGGGAAGAATAAGATCAAAAGATGCTTTATTTTTCATTCATCACAAAGTGAGAATTATTCCTCTATACTAGAACTGTGGTAGACAAATATATATGCAAAAAGGAGGTATCATAGACTGTCAAAATATTCATCAATCAAACATTTTGTGTTACAGCAACCAAAGCCAGTTTCTGGAAGGTAAAAGACAAAAAGAAAAAGAAAGAGAGTACAAATTAGGCAACAAGCTATTTCACCTCTTCCAGGTTTTATTGCAGACTTCTGCACAAAATGGCGTTCTGTTACCTGAAAGTGATTACTTCCCAAAGTCCGTAAGGTGTAAATTCAGAAAAAGGATGATGTAGCCCAAATGTAAATGGAAACATGAAAATAAAGTTTTTAACTGGCCTTCTTGAAGGAAGGAGCTATGCTACTGGTTGAACAGGTCATTTCTGTTATCATCTAATGTGACTGAATAACTGGGATCTACAACAAACTGTTAGCACAGCAATTTACAAATGAATGTTATGGTTCTGAAGACTCGAAGTATCCTCCCTTTTAATTTTTTCGTCCTATTAAATTGTATTCAGTAATTACTGTATGCATTGTAGTGTAGATTTTTAAGCATCTTAATCTTTAATCATCTCGTAGCCCACTCTGGCTTTTACATTTGCGAATTTATTGAGAATATAATGTGCTATATGAAAATTCACTACACTCACAAACACTAATGAAATACAAACATTGATCTCCCATCTAGGAATTGTTTCTGTTGGCATATCAGTAGGATCAAGGTTTTGAAAAGCAGGAATTGGACTAACTCATGCATCCTGTCTGAGGCTGTGTTCAGGTGCTCTGGTTAGGCTGTGCACTTGGGTACTCCCCACTGTGCGTGCTTTCAAGGCTTGCATCTGTTTTCAGCCATTCCATATGGCACCTGAATATATGAAGATTTGCATTTACCTTTGAAAGTACTCCAGTGTATTCCATAAAAGAGAAACGTTAAGAGTATAGTACAGGAAAGGTCTTCCTGTTTCTGAGAGTCCACTCTCTTGTTGACACAGGCAGCCAAGTTTTATGATTTTATTTAAAAGCTCATCAATCTTCATCTTAAAAATAGAGCACATCTTGGTTACTTTACCAAAAACTGTTTAATTACACCAGTTTTATGATTGTTAGAAGACTTCTCCTGATTTTAACCCTGTATTTATTCACAAGTATTGTATGCTTATTTATTGTTGTACCAATATCGTCCCTTACAACTCTCCTCTGTGGAAAGCATGGTTTATGCTCTTTGTCTTCAGTATTTATTTTCATCCCTCTTAAACTTGTTTTGCCAAGCTAAACTAACTTTGCTTCTCTGAGAAGATATGATGAGTGAGTGGATAACCTAGTAGGAATTTTCTGCTCATGTTGCTGTTTCAATTCCCTTTTCTGAATGTGAGTGACCAGAACTGTGTACGATATGTGGAGGGATTTTTCTGCTATATGTAAGGACATTGCTGTCACCCAATTTCAGATGGATTCCAAGACTGTGACAGCATCCTGCTGGCGACTCATTCTGGACCATCATCTTTGGGTTATAACAACACACGTTTATTTCTTTTTAACCACTTCCTGCTATTAAACCACTGGTTGTAAAGTGAAATCCTAAGTATGCAACCATATACAGTTGCTTCTGGTACTGGTCCTCTGGATCATACAGTTCTTCCCTCGTACTATTAATGCCCCTTAAATTATTTTAAGTGGCACTCTCACTAAACTATTCCTACTTTCTTGATTGTGATTGCTCTTCCACCACATCCTTTTTATTCATGTAATGATTTGGATGGACAAACGTTCCGCTTTAGTTCCTTCACCTTACTGCTCAAGACCTCTTGCATTTCTGTAGAAATATTTCAATTATTCCTCTCTAACTTCTCCCTGCCAAGTTAATTTAAGATGCACGTTTTCAAATCTGAAATCTCCTTTCCCATCTTGCTTTTTCTAACAGAGTCACAGGAGGTGAATTGTTTGAAGATATAGTGGCAAGGGAATACTATAGTGAAGCAGATGCCAGGTAAGTAATTTATTTTTTAAATGTTGCCTTTAATAATTCTAGGATAGTTACTTACGTATCTCGTGGTGTTTGGCATCAGTTTCACTAGCACAGTCTGTGAGACTCTAGGATTTCTCCTAGAGTTCTCTTAGAGTTGGAAGGGCACAGTTTGGTGTTTTGAGCTCACGACTGTGTGGTGGAGAACTCATATGAAGTCTTGATGTCTGCTGATCTGAAAAAGCTGAAATTGGGTCTCAGTTTGTTAAAATCTTCGTAAACTTGTGAAATTGTTAAAATCGTACCCAGTTTTCTCCTCTGCAAACTGGATGTATCGTTTCAGCTATCTCATCTAGGGATTCTTACATTTGCTGATCAAAGTTTGAAATATATGTTGGTCTTGAAAGAATTTCATGTTAATTATCATTTTTGTTCTTGGTCCAGAAGTACTAATTTCCCTTTCATATTTAAACATTTTTGTTGTGTTTCATCAATAAGCAATTACACTGTGCATCTCATAGTCTGAGCTCAAATATGAAAACTCTAGCAATTTTCTGCAAGTGGTTGTTGAAAAACTTGAAGAAGTAGTTGACGGTTATCATAA